>JAAXCT010000921.1:0-288031 GCA_012490785.1 Eragrostis nindensis
CTGCGTCCGTCTCTGCCTTTGGTTTATAGAATGCTTTTCCATTAAAAAAAAAAATGCCTTTTGGGCCAGCAGAACTCGATCTTAGAACGGCCAGAGTGACCCATGCAAGCAGGGACGTCCGCCCAGTTTTCGTTCGACGGCCGAGATGGTTGGTTAGTGATGAAGAGACTGGGCCTCTGCATTTTGTAGATCAGCATTGGCTCAGAACAAAAGGCCCCCATTATATAGAGAGAAAAGCCTACGGCCCAGAGCTGCCCCTAGATTGCTATTTTTGTAGCTATGGTTGTTTAGTGGGTACATCTTCCCGTTTTAAATATAATAATAAACAACGTTGATTCTCAAAAAAATATATATTTATATATAACACCATTATCTTTTTCTCATAATTTTGATCATTCATTTTATTTACAAATGAAATAACTGAATGTAAAAGTTAGCTTTACAAAGATTTTGATGACAGTTCTAATAACACTCATTTCACGTTAGTAACTAATTATTTAAATATTTTTTGTCAAATTTTTTTAAAAAATCAACGGTGTTATATATTTGAAAACGGAGAGAGTATATACTTGTGCCAGATTAGAAGTTACTAGTTTGTAGTAGGAAAAGACTATGCATCCAACCCCCATGGTCTGTGTGGTGTAATTAATCTACATATACCATGAAATTTTTTTGCGATTACACAGTACTCTCTCCGTCCATAAATATAGAGACATTCTAGTTTTGTCCTAAGTTAAACTTTTCTAACTTTGATTCCCCATAACAAGAACCATAAAGATTGTCATCATGAAAATATGTTTACTAGATTCACCATGAAATACACTTTCATACTATATAACTCTTTTAGTTTGAAACAACATATATTTATAAATATTGTTGGTCAAAGTTAGAAAAGTTTGACTTAGGACAAAACTAGAATGTCTATATTTGTGGACAGAGGGAGTACAACTTAGATACTCATAATGCACGCACACTCACCTCTATAAATGCACATATACCATGACTTGATGCTTTCTAGCTAGTTTGTCCAAACTTACCTGTTAGATTGTCTGGTAGGGCACTAGTCGGAGGACCGAGTCAGACTTATAGTGTTGCCCTTCGTAATAATATGGCATTGTTGTTCGAATGAGATTTTTCTTTTCTTTTTCAAAGTACATACGCAAACACTCACTCACATTATAGAACAACGCACGCACATCCTACTTTTATGAGGGCCACAGGTGTGGTGGGCGAATCGTCCGCCACACATTTGACGAGCTGCGACAATCGAATTGAACTACGGCGCTGTGGCGGAGCTGAATCGTCAGCAAATTGCGGTGCGAGCGTTTGGCTGCAGCGCACCACACCTGCGGCGAAAAAACCTATGTTGCGCGGTGGATGCAAACCAAACGCGCCCTTAACCACACACTCTTTACTTGTGCTAGAACTAACATGCTTTGAAAATTTGACTATCAAAGGTGAATATGATTGTTGGACTTGACCAAGTTAAAACTTCACATATAGGGGCATATGCCCCTGTGCTTACAGTTGTCTCTTCAGTTTTTCAAATAATTAAATGTGGAAAATGTGGAGCCACAAAATGTACTTCCTCCTTCTCAAATTAGTTGACGTCCTGAGGCTATTCACTTTTGCCAAAATACTTGACGTTCACAAGAATCCATACAGTTGTCTCGCTCGTCTCACACAAAGCTTGGATCTTTTGCATCGGCTCTCTTCACACAAAGCCGTTTTAAAGGAAGGTGAGCTGTTGTAGTTGGAAAAAAAGTGGAGCACGGGATCTGAAGAAAGAGGAATCGGTGTGGGAGCAGAGACGGTAGCTGTTGCGAAGGAATGACTACGCTGGCTGGGCATACGGGCGTACGTGACCCGTCCCATCTGTCAAAAAGTTTTTGTCATCAAACTAATCAAAATATTTCTAAATGTGAAAAATTTTTTATATGAATCTAAAATTTAGAGGGAAGAAAAAGAACAATTCTTACCAAAGCGAAATAGCTAGCTGTGCTGGTTAGTTTGAGGCTGAAAAAGCTGCCTGAAGTACATTGCCGTCAGACGATTAGCAGTTTGAGAACCATTGTCTAATGCAAAGCAAATTGTCGCTTCGAATCTCAAAGCATGGGTTCACGAACGGCGGATATGCTCGGTGGAATATCCGTGCTCGTGACGCAACTATACCGGTGGGCACGAGGACATTTTTGATATTGGGAAATACAAAACCAGTAGTACAATATTAGACACTTGATGACCTCCTAAATAAATGTCAACACTAACTCTAAATAAATGGCATCTCTCGAAAGATGACTATACATCTGGAAAAAATCTCTAAAGCCGCCAAATTAATCATCTCCTGGGAACAAGGCGCGGGCGCAGCGGGTGCTTCATGACGGTGGTGAACTCGCGCTTCTCCTCGAAGCGCACCTCGTGCCCGGGCGCCTCCTTCCACTCGAACTCCTTGACCATGTTGGCCACGAAGTACTCGAGGTGCAGCATGGCGATGCTGAGCCCGGCGCAGATCCTCCGGCCGACGCCGAACGGCATCATCCTGATCCCCTTGGTGCCGGTCATGTCCACGCCCGCGCCGTCGCCGCCGTCCAGGAACCGCTCCGGCGAGAACTCCATCGGCCGCTCCCACTCCTTCCCGTCCCTGCCCATCTCGGCCACCATGAAGTTCACCGTGGCGCCCTTGGGGATGAGGTACCCGCCGACGTCCATGTCGGCGGCGGCCTTGTGCGGCAGCACGAAGTGGCCCGGCGGGTGCTTGCGCAGGCCCTCGAGGACCACCGCCTTGAGGTACGGCATCCGGTGGACGGCCTCCTCCGAGACCTCGCCGCCGTCGAGTTCGTCGCCGCGGGTGTGCTCCGTGATCTCGGCGTGGAGCCGGTCCTGGACGGCCGGGTTCTTGACGAGCTCGGCCATGATCCACTGCAGCCCCGTGGAGGTGGTGTCGGTGCCGGCGGCGAGGAACTCGGAGCAGAGCGCGACGATCTCGTCGTCGGTGAGCGGGCGGCCGCCTTCCTCCTCCGGGAGCGTGATGTCGAGCAGGGTGTCGACGTACGAGTGGTGGAACGTGGTCTCGCTGGTTGTGGACGCGTTGCCGTCCTTGGCCCGCTGCTTGTACTCGCGCCGGGCGTTGATGAGCGGCACGAAGAGCTCCCGCTGGCGGCGCTGCAGGCGCGCGCCGTCTCGAGGCGGCCGCGGAAGAGGTGCTTGGTGACGGACGGGAGGAAGAAGAAGACGGTCATCTGCCGGGAGATGTAGAGGAGCCAGGCGCGCTCGGAGTCCTCGATGGCGCGCACGGCCGGCTCGTCCAGCCGCTCGCCGAAGCACATGAGCACGAGCAGGCAGAACATGGTGTACTGGAACGCCTCCATGACGTTGCCCCCTTCCGACGAGGCGCGCAGCTTGTCCATGAGCACGCGGCGCACCCACGCGCGCGCCGGCGCGAACAGGCGGACGCGCGACGGGTGCAGCGTCTCGGCGACGAGGTTGCGGCGGAGGAGGCGCCACACGGGCCCGTAGTCGGCGCGGGTGATGATGTTGTCGGTGACGCCGAGGAACGAGCTCGTGGCGGCGCGGGGCCGGTTCGCGAGCGTGACGGCGCCGCCCGGGCCGACGAGCGCGGCGTGCGCGAGGCGCCGGTCGGCCACGAACACGGAGAGGCGCGACCCGACGCGGAGCGTGACCACGGGGCCGTACGTCTCGAACAGGCGGAGGAGGAGGGGCTCCACGTCCGCCGCGGAGTTGCGCAGCCACAGAAGGTTGCCGAACAGCGGCACGGACGGCGGGCCGGGCGGCAGGCGGCGGTTTCTGGCGTTGCGGCGGCGCAGCAGGACGAGGAGCGGGAGCAGGATCGCGCCGGCGAGGAGGAGCCAGCTGGTCTCCATGGCTGGCGGCGACGAAACTCTCCGGGTCGACGTGTTGGTGAAAAGTCGTGACGAGACGAGACGAAACGAACGGGATGCCCTTTTTATAGCAGTGCATGCACGTGGAGTCCCGCGTTCCTACAACGTACAATTGGGATAAGCTTTGGACATTGGTTATCGAATTGGAGATGAAGAGGTCGAAGGTTCTAAAGCTTCTAGACGGTGTACGGGACTCGGCTGAAAACTTGGTTCCAGATATAAGTAACTGCTTGCCGAGTTTGTCAGAGGTACGTTTATTCCCCGAGCACAAAGCCTCTTCATACATCGTGATTCTTTCTATATCCGTTTTACACACGTGCATGAACGGAAAACTCGTCAGGCGGCGGTGCATGTCGAGTGCGCATGGCATGCTCGCGGCTGCTCCTAGCGGGCATCGGCAGAGCAGTTCCTAGCACATGCAGAGGATTGATGTCCCTAGCAATCGGCACTAGACCTGGGCCGGAGCTACGATGGTAGGGATTTTTTTGTTACTGAAAATAGCAAATCAAGCTCTATCTCTTCTTGATACAAAACTGTAAAGCATCATAACCAGTTAACCACTCAATGTATCAAGAACTCTTCATTACAGCTAGAGGGTTAATCGAACTTTAGCGCTGCTTTTACACAGCATATATAGTTCAAAAGGATGACAGTGCCTCATCTCCTTACAGAGTTACAGGTTAGATCGCAAAAGAAAAGCAGTAACGCCATCCACACGCTGTTAGACAATACTATGTTGCAGCTGCATGCATCAAGCATCAACTGCTAGCATCGATTCAGTACTTCAATGCCATGCAGTTTGTTGGCTGTTACAAACTTGATTGCAGAACATTCTGACGATCAAGGATGTATTCCCTCTGCATTTCTATGCAACGACCACAGCACTACTACCGGAGAGTCATTCTAAGATGCAGCATGATGCTTGAACTGCCAGTTTCTAGGACAGATGAAGAAATGGCTATTTCTGTTGCTGAGGCTTCCCGACGGAGTGCAGATACACGGAGACAGAGACCACCCTGAAAATTTGGGCAACTGGTTGTTAAGACTACCATGGGTTACAAGGATCTGACCAAGCCCAGCTGTAATTACACTTACGTAGATCCAAGGAAGAATGCAAGGGACAGATGGAAGCCAAACAAGAAGACGGATACTACTGCTGTAAGAAGCATTGCAACTGAAGTTGAATACACCTGTGTGCATGGCAAGTGCAAATGGTTAGGCACTAGTACTTTGTGTATATTGACGTGATGCAGAAAGGTAATGGTATGCCCTGATAATTAAGGGAATTTAGAAATCCTGTCAGAATGTTTGAAATCTAGATGCTGGACTAATGAATTATAGTAGTTTTACTTCCACAGTGGATGCAAGGGACATGTCCTGGACTTCACATAGAAGTCTATGAAGATATGGAATATGCAAGCGATTTTTCTTCTTTGAAAATACTTCTATCCACCAATAACACATGATTTGTCCTATTATTGGATATGGAACGTGACCTCTGTTAGAGGTAACCTAAGTATTATATCCTATAATAGAAATGATGTTGAAAAGAATCGATGAATCTCATTTCACAATTCATAGTTATATTAGATTGCTTGATCTGCAAAGAGCAAAACAGTATGCACTTTCCTCGAAACAGGAAATAGTGGAGGACAAATATTTGATGAGGACATCCAAGGTTATAATTACAGGCTGCCACTTAAACGAATACGAACAGGCACCTCAGTAACAAGAAGAAGTAATAGAATGGCTTGAATCAACGCCATTTGCGGAAAAAGACATTTATTAACCTTATAAAACCAGCTGTTAAAGTTCATAAGTAAACTGTTCGCCTTGCAGGAGATGTAACTGAAAAACATAATTGCATGTACCTTGACAATATTGTCAGCATACTTCATCACCATTGATACTGCAATTCCACTGCAAAGCAAACAGAAATAATGTAAGTCTGGATTGAAAAGGGAAGCAATGTAGGTCCAAAAGGACAACACTGAAAAACAATCGATATGATCCACCTAAATACCTCAGTGCATGGTTGAGAATCATCAGAAGTGTAATAAACGTGTAGCCATGAAAAAAGCCTCTGCATCACATTGCAAATTCAAATTAAGTGATCAGTATCACTAACTGTAATGTACATGTGACATAAAGTGAAGCACTCATCACCACTAACTTATTAATGACAGCATCAAAGTCCTGAACACAAATGGCAACTAAATTGAAGAGCATCCCAAAAATGTATAGCCAAAAATTCTGCACGTTGATATTTCTTGAAGGACGTCTCTTGATGATAGCCTGCATCATTACCAAAGGTGAAGAAACATATCAAGCTCCTGAAGAAATTCATTGTAAGTTTCATATCAAATGTAATCAGATACACATGGACATTTAACATACCTCTGTATATACGCCAGCAAAACCACTTAGAAGAGCCATCACCTGCAAAAATAGAAATAGTACAGTAAGATATTCGAGCTAAACAATCCGTGCAGTACAGCTAAGTGATAAGGTTGATTCCTTTTTCTGCTGGACTCACAATAGCCATCAACCAACCCTGAATAGGGGTCTGAAGTACATGATCTGACCTGGAAACGACAGCTAGTAGCTCTGTTAGCTAACCGTTATATTTGAACAAATGAGAAATAAGAAGTCCAAAGAATTAGGAAAAAAAACATGGTGTGCTTACGAGGGGTTGAGCTGAGCAGTAGTACAGCCAGCACATAAAAGAATAAATGCAGCCCACTGAATTTCACTCAACCTGCACTAGTTGCACCATGCAAAATTAGAACTAAAAATAGGTGTGCACGAAGAAAAGGCTTAAGTATCTGGAAGAAGTGACGAGAAAAGAACATTAGGGCTTGTCCCTCCTGTTCGCTCAACAGAAAGAGAAAAGAAATTGTGTTACGACAGTCCACTAGGAGGCTAGTAAGGTAGTAGAACATTTAGTCGGCTTTAATCTGTTGGAAAGGTTAATGGAGACTATAGAAGGTAAACACGGTAGATAGGTTTTATCATTTGACAAGGTTTTTATAGGGTGTTTTATTCCAGAAAGACCATCCTTTTCCAATTTCGGAGAGGGATGGTTGCATTCCTCACTCTTGTAATAGTCGCTGATACGAGATGAGGTGGTGTTGGACTAACCCAATCTATTTTCTGAAACAACAATGTGGGTCAGGTTTGGACTTTGGAGTTTCATAGTTAGGATGAATGGTCCATTTTGCAGCTGATTCCTCAATTAAAAACTTCACTGGATGACAGGTTTGTTCCAACAAATACTCTGTCTTCATAGGATTATAATGCATTTCACAAGATTTAGCATCCTACATCAAAATAGAGGCTTCAAAAGTTCAAATGGACCCAATGACATAGTGATATCTGGAAACTAATGAAAAGAAAATTTTCACTAAAAACATCTATTCCCAGTTCTAGAACTACAGCTGGTTAAGAGACAAGGTAAATATCACGCAAAACAAATCTTACTTTTTCTTAAGAATGATATGATATAAGACACCGGTGCTGATGATATTCAGGTTCTTCAGGATTTGATACGCTGGTGCATCCATGTAAGCAAATATATAATACTGAAAGGCACAAGGAGCAGCATCATGGTCATTTTTTTGTTTTTTTATTAATATTGTATATGCAAAAATAAAAATAAAATTAACACACGAGAACTGAGCAAATGAACATACCTGCAATAAGTTCTTCACCATGTAAAGTATAGCAGGAATGGGGTAAACACTAACTTCATCAAATGACGTAGTTAACCTGAAAATAACAAAACCAAATGTCTAGAGGGTACGAAAAAAACCAGACACAAAATACGTAATCATACAAAGGACTAAAATAACATAACCACCTATTATCTTCTGTAACGCCTTGACTGTTCCATGTCCTGTACAAGGCCACAAGTGACAGTAGACATTTCAAGGCTTCAACCTAGAAACAGAGAAAAAACTCATGACCACATCAAGGTATCAAGAGAACAAATGCGACAACTTCTGATGGAACCTGTCAAATGAGAGAGAATACATGTATTTTTCTCACCGAAAAATTTGCTGTTGTGACACTATATTCATATTTTCCAGCTCTTTTCGACCACACAATTAAAATTGCCTGGGAACTTGTTAGTAATGTCAATGCAAGTGTGACAATGGACCTGCCAAAAGACGTTGCCAACAAATTGATTGATCTTCAGAAAGTATCAGATATAATACAATGACTGCAAGAAATAACTCATATGTAACTCTTACTTGAGCTTCCAACTATTCTTGCCTTTGGGCCCTCCTGCAGTACTCAGACTCGAGGTTGCTGCAGCTGTAAATGATACACGCATTAATGAGGTGAAACTCTCGAATACAGAACATCAAAAAATTCAAAAAAAAAAAAACATTTCCATGATGAACCAAGAGCTTACTGTTAGAAAGAGGCCTAATATCAAGGCTTTCTAAGTCCTTCTGAGATACATCATCACTCTCCTTGGTGCAGGAAAAACACAACTTGTCAGCGCACACATTGTAGACGAAGTACAGGATTATTGTATGCGTATGTTTAAACAAATACAGGAAAGCAAGTTGTGTGTACAATGGCAGACATCAACAAGATCAGCAGAACAGGATAAAGTTCAGTTGAATCAAATGTTTGAACCCTGCTGGAATAGTCCAGATTAACAAAATAACAGGAGCAAATAGTTTCCAGGTTATGTTTGCCAAACATAGGATGAACAAAAAATGGCTCTAGGATCCAAAGACTCGACTAGCATGTTAGTGACTATCAATGCCGCAGTCACATAGTTACTGTCAAATAGCGAAATGTGAATCTGCCAACTAAATTTGTTGATCATGAATTAACGTTTTTTATGTGAAAGTTATGAATTAACACTAACATGTTGTCCAACGATTGATGTTCAGCTATCAGCCAAACAGAATAGAGCAAATTGACTGGTCAAATAATCACTCGCCTACTAATGACAACATATCATCTACCAGAATCAACACTTCAACAGTTACAGGGAGAAGTGGAGAACAGGTCATAGCACCCAGATGAGAACAATTGAATGTATCTACATTTCTCAGCAATTTTAGAGTCACAGTAAGGTATTTTCCCTGAGTCCTACAACGCACACAGTTCATGATCAGAAAACCCACTCAAGCAGGCCAATCTGACCAAAAGGAAAAGGTCCAATAGCACTGATGCTACCGATTGATTCAACATCTTTTCAACCGAGTTGGACCTTGTGTGGACAATATGAAGCTCAGTTCAGCACCAAAATCCGAGCAGCGAAGCCCGTTCAGCCAATCCGAGCTGGGCAATGCTGCCACCCCCGAATTCCAATTGCTCGCGCAGACATTACCAAATTAAAATTGATTGACGGGTGAGATAAATTTCGCATTCCAGCAACTGAAAACTATGGAACCCTACGGAGATAGGCCAAGCAGTTGGAAATTAGAAAACAAAGACCAGTGCGGCGACGGTGAGCGATCTAATCTATTAAGACCAGGACTGTGGCATTGGAGTTCTGATAACATTTATTTAGGGTTGCGGGTTTACCTGGTCCTTGACTCTTCTGTACTCCATCTCGTCCACCCGCGAACTCCGGCTCCTCGCCTCGCCAATCCCGCCGCTGCTGCCGCGGTTGCTCTCTCGGGGAGGAAGGAATGTGCCGTGCCGCCGTGCGGGGTTCAGGCGTTCAGCGTCAAAGTATCACTGACCGGTGGGTCCTTCTGTGGATCGGGAGGAGTGTGAAAGCGCCGCTGTTCGTTTGGAGATTTTTACAGTTTTACCACTGACTATGACGGGCTTCTGTATTTTACCACGACATAGTGACTTTGCTACTTTGTCATTATAATCACATCTATATATCTTATATAGAGGCAACCCACTATGGGTCAATTACTCCTATAAAGCTCAACTCTCATGATGCCACATCACCTGAATTATTTCATCCGTTAGATCACTACTTGAAACACATCACGTCCGTCTATTTCAGTTAGCAAATGGGCATCCGAATGTTGTGCAATTCTATCTACTATACTGACGAGAGGCAAAGGCTATGCCATCTTAATAGCAATACAGTTTATGGCACCAATCATCCGGTAATAAATCAGGCTATAAATCCTAAAAACCAAAGCGTTTCTGTTACTTACCATTGTCGTTCATCTTCGATCTCTTTCCTTCCCACTACCCTTCTTTACTTTACTTTCTTGACTACTTCAATCTGAGATCCCATTTCCAACCTAATCTTCTCCACGATTACTCCCTGTTTCTGTACTACAAGTAAGTGTCTTATTTAATCTTCCTCCATGCAATCGAGAAACTGCCCAAGAAAATAATCTTGACGTGCAGCAATTCCCCCCATAAAAGACCAATTTCATTACTGTCCATTGTCAAATAACTCTCACCACCTCTGGGCAATTAAGTGCCAATGCCATCAATGGTGCTATTCCACATCCTCTCTCCCCCGCTTATATATTTATCCAAGACTGCTGCTAAAAAATGAATCATTGTACGACGCTTCTGTGGAGTTCGGTTTTGCACAAAGGCAAGCTCCGCGTGATTTGTATCGTACGGTTTGATTAATCTCTTTCTTCAACAGATGTGTTTATCTCCATTTTGATGATCGGATCAGAGAAGCGGCCCCTCATCCTAAAGCAGTGGCATCATTAGATGGGAGCTGCAAAACTCCAAACTGCCTGAATCGATGCTTCATGCTGTTATATGGTTTAAGGCATATCTTGATAGTATACTATGTTATGTCCTTTTGAAAAGATTGCCTTTTTTGTCTTCTCCAATAATAAATTTTCTATTATGTTCTTTCGTCTTAATGTTTACTGATTCTAGGGTTCCTTGCATATGAATTTGAGTATATAACACTTTGCCCATTGCAATTAATTAACAATTAGCTGTTAAATTATCTTCAGCTGTAGGATGGGGTTAGCAGCAAGAGATCCAGTGGAATCATGATTCATTCGTCTGGACAAGTCTCACTACAGTAAGATTTTACAAAGCTCATTCGATTTTTGTTATACCCAGTTCCTAAGATCTAAAGGAGGTTGGATCTTACATTCCGTTTATGGATCTCTTGCTGAAGTTCTGAGGTAGGGAAGGATGCTGGCCATGGTGGCCTGGCGTACCATCACAGTGACAAAGCGGAAGCTCTGAGGTTGTACCATTTTTCGCAGTAAAGCATATTGACACAATTTGGCTCCACAACAAAGATCAATTCATTGATTGTACACTGGGAATGTTGTATACCACAGTTGAACTTTATTGTGTAGTCATTATATTCTTAGTACCATTTTATATTACCCTTATGCTACCGAGTTTTTTCTTACATGAACCTCCGAAACTACCGCAGCAACGCGCGGGGTTTCACCTAATTCTTTACGTTCCTTTGCCATCGGTAGGATTGTTATGGCAGATAACAATCTTTTTAACTCAACAGGCTTGTGAAAAGACCAAAATACCGCCTCCCGCACGCATTAGTCCTCTGCTTCTATTGTTCCTCTCGTTCGTGTTCGTCCTGTTCATGCTTCGCAACTCGCAAGGATAAGCTTTGTTTGGTGAATAATCCGTTTAAAGAGTTGCATGGAGCGAAGGTCTTCAGAGTAATTGTTCATTACTTTCAACGGAAGCTGTTCTTTAATAATTGTTATATACACAGAAGGCGATGTATCAAACCCGGAAATTTCTGTGGCTCGATTTTCACCTAAGAGCTCTTATTGCTCTCCTTTCTTTCATTCACATTACACCGGAAAATCTATCACCTTCCAGAACAACGAAGTCATTCAGCATGTGAAGATGAGGCTTTTGCAGCTTGGAGCATTTCCACGATAAGTGTCTTAACATCTCTGCACAAGCATATCGAGCTATTTTAGAGAGCTGGTCAAGTGGGTATTCAGAAGTAACCACAGCTTAAGGATAAATTTAAATGATTATTAGGATATTATATAATTTGAAGTTCTTAGTAAACAAATGCTCAGAAAATAAATAAAAGATCCAACCAACTAAACGAAAGGGCCTGTCAAGAGCATACAATGGAAAGGACAATAAAATGCCAACATGTTCAATTCCAAGTGAACAGATACCACAAACAAAGCATAGCAATTGTATCGCACTATGTAACAGAAAATGAGCATGCGTCAAAGCATAATGCAAAGAGAGTTAAGAGTGAGGCTTGGGGAACTCACTTCCTGTCTTGCGCCTGCCGAGGGAAGGGAATGCGCAACTTCAATGTAGTTCCATCATAACCAGCCTGAACAGTAGAAAAGTGATGATTAGAATCTTACAACTGTGCTGGGTTTCCTATAATAGGAGAGAGCAGAGCTCACTAGAAACATAAAAAATAAATCCTAAGATAATAACATAATAAATGTCATTACACGGAGCACAAAAAAGAAGCGAGCCTTCAGGTCAAAATATGGTGCCACAAATTTAACATATGATTATTAATTCGAACTGCATAGGCAAAACAAAACATTGAATTTCCAGTCTTTATCTTTTTTCTTTCAAGTATTATGTTAACACTGAAATTAGACGTGGCATCTCAGTACTGAACATTGGACGAGTTGGAAGCATTTCCAGGATAACAATAGTGATATTTATGAAGTACATGGCATCGTTTATAGAGCACTACCTTCACATTGAAACCAAGGCTGTCCAGATCCAGCATGTAAGCAAAATCCACCTGAAACAATTCATGTCTGTCATCCCTCAATATGTTTGAAAGGGATATTTGGTCGAAGTGTCATAGTGAAATGGAGATATTGTGAGATATATTAGAGTAATAAAATTATATATACAAGTTCTTATGAAAGAATTACACATTTACCACATGGTTTGGTGACACTTATAGTTTTTTTTTCGAGGTGGTGATACTTATAGTTTATAGTATCTTGAAAACCAAAACAGCAATATCAATTGCAGATTCCAGCATACCGTTAGGGCATACATGTAAACTAAATATCTAATACTAAATAAATTGTCACAATCCCTGGTAATAAGTTTGATTGATTGTGCAGCTGTTTTCTCTAGCAACACTTGCACACAAACCTAGCTCTGAATGACATTTGCAGCTTGAATGGCGTAAATGGACAAGAAAGCTACAGCAACATATTAATTTTTCCAAACTACAACAGTTATGATCAAATGACAACATATATGGAGTTACAGAATAAACAACAAAGCATAGCTCCTTCTGAAAAAAAAAACGTGGAGGCACAATATTCTTTATGTGATATGTTCTATGGTGAAATTACTGGACTCAACAATGTGACAGTATGACTCATCGTGTACTTGCCTTAACATTTGTCGAGTGTTGCACGATAAGCTTTGTATCATCAGCATGATCCTTATTCATGTGGCTCTGCAGTGCACATATATAAGTATGACAATGACATTTTTAAAGTCCAATAGATACATATCGAACTTAAAAAAGCCGGATGCACACATACTGTAACAGGGGTTGAGAATTGAGATATTGGGTCGACTTTCGCTTCCTTGTACTCAGTTGCACTGAATTCTGAGGACATCAAAAATAATTTAACATGTCAGGCACTGCCATTGCCAAATTATTTCTTTTGCAGGAAAAGACTTAAATACAAATATGTCAAAATATATAATTGTATCAGTAAAACTGCAAGTGGTAGAGAATAAGATAGGAACATAAGAACATGGCTGTTAGAAAAATAATTAATGATGATTCAAACCACAAACTTCCGATCCTTGTAAAGGAAAGGATTACAAGGCCTCTTTCAGTATAGTTTTCCTCTAATGCATACAAATAAAGGTCAATACCTCCAGAGCCAAGGATAGCAGTTGCGACACCAGATACATAACGCACAGCTTTTGGTTTGATGTGCAGGAAACTGAAGTCACCAAAGTCAACCTTCATTCGGGAAAGTTTATCATAATCAGTAATCCATAAAATAGCGACAGAAACAGTAATGATGCTGAGAACATACCCAAAATGCCTCAGGATGTCTTCTTAGGTATGCGCTTCTCACTGAATCCTTTTCTTCATCGGAAACCTTTGAATCAGAAATTTTAAATGAAGTCAAATAAAATCACATTATGATTTTGCAATGTTCTTTTAGAGAAATGAACAGGGAAAATTATGATAGTATCTAGACAATGGGTGATCAAGGAAGGAAAAGAGTAAGGGAATTACAGGGACAGCATCACCGTATACAGTTATAACAGTATCTGTTCTGTCCTCAGGGTCTTTGGCTACGAGAAGGGAGCATTTAGGATTTCCAGAGAGATTCTGTAAAAAATGGTGACAAAAAAAATGAGAATGATAAATAGAAATACATTTATAAGTACTTCCTGCATTTGGTGAGTCTAGAGTAGGATGTAATTCTATTCAAATAATAACTTCGGGCAGTGCTGTATTCACATGCCCATACATATTACATTGCATGTCAAAGTTGTCAACATGTGTGCTGGTAAGTGTTCTCAGTGTCATTGTGTAAGATCCAGTAGTGGTACCAAATGTTTGAGGCATTTTAACTCTATGTCGTGTGTATTGCTCTACCATACAGCAACTGCAGAGAACTGTATTCCAACAGAGGGGTTCCATGCATGATGGAGATAAAAAGGTAATACAGCTAGCTTCACCATGCACAAAATATGCTGAAGGGTAAAACTATCTTACCTTTGAATGAATTGCTAAACTACTAACTGCTAGTATGGGTGAACCATCCTGATCACAAGCAAAGTCAACCATTGAACCAGATGGATAACCAGCATGCTCCTGTTAACAGAATAGCTGTTAGACAACGCCCTAATCCCTGAAGTTTACTTACGTATAAGCTCTAACCACCTGTCCGTTTAATTAACTAACTGACAAAGGAAATAAAAGAAAACCATAATTTTTATTCACTTGTTTTTCAAATTAAAAACCTTCACATCTCACCAAGTGGGAAAGGCCATACTTGAACAAGGCAATCTCTACAATTATGACATGATAAAAACCTTCATATCATGCCCCAGTGAATATGTGAGAGGTATCACAATAAGCATGTGCTGACATTGCAGTGAAAAGTGGACTTCATCAGACATTACAAAGAAAATAACGAGTTTCAATACACAATAAAGTTCTCCATGAAAATTGGGTCTGGCTCTTCAAATTATCCAGTGCTCACTATCTTCTACAAAAGTACACGAAGCTACAACCGGGAAAAACACTGATGAAAGTTTTGTATATTAAAACACGCAAATACAACATCATTAGTTGTTACACTTACAGGGCATATAATACCTGAGAATGGGTGGCAAGAACACCCCTGACACTTCGGTCTAGAATGGTTCGTATTTCTTCAACTGGAGGAAGGCGAGCAGCTTTTGCCTATAATTATAAGAATTTTGTGAATAAGCGAGATCAAAAGACAAGAAATTAAAATCAACATCCAAAATAACTCACTGGTTTAACTTTTAAACCGCAAATATCTTGACTGTTGCCACATCCTGATTCATGGGTCAATCAAATATCTTGTTGGGATTTTTAAAGGTTTGGGTAAGTACTACCAAAGGATGTTGGTATAACATATTAACCCCATGAGTTTGTGTAAGTTCTGGTTATTGTATATAATGGTTATTATCGGTGTCTTTCTTCCTCTGCTAATTGTATAAAAAATAACCATACCAAACTAAACAAGCCTAATTCAAGTGAATAACAGGTGCTTTGGGTGAATCAATTTGACTCCACGGTCCCAGACACCATACTTGCTTAATTTAAGTTGCTAAGTTATTGTGATATTGTCCCCATGTCGCGGAGTATTACATACACGATTCACATACAAGCAAGGTCAAGGAGGCACCTGGTGAGCGCGGATCACCTCGAAAGCATCTGCGGATCCGCCTGGGGCATCGGCGGGCGCCGCCATCTGTAACGCAGACAAACACCAGAGCACCGATATCAGCCAAATCAATCGCCGCCTCAGAGACAATTGATCGAACACTTGGCCCCAAACATCCCGAAATGGGGTCAAATAAGAGGTGGGCGGCACGGGGCGCGGGGCGCGGAGGCGATTCGAACCTGGGAGGACGAGGAGGACGCCACGAAGCGGCCGCGGCAGTTGCGGAGGAGCAGTGATGAGGCAGTGCGGTTGTTCGGCGGGTGGGGACTGGAAGCGGCGTGGACGCGACGCTGGTGGTTGCGGCTTTGTAGGTGAAGCGGGATGAGCAGGCGCGAGAGCGTTGACGGCGCGGCGGGCGCCGCAGCCGGCGTCAGCAGGAAGGGCCTCATCGCGTGCACGCGTGCGCAAGTGAGCATGCCTGCCTGCGAGCGGAGCCTCGCTGGCCGCTTGGTGGTCGCTCGGCACGGCACGGGCGCACGGCAGCTGCGCGAGGTGGAAGAAAGCTGCGGCCCGGCCTGGTTCGGTCGAGGCTGAACCATGGGCTGACACGAATGGACCATACAGATCCGGCCCATAGGAGGATTACATGGGTTTTAAACGAATGTATTTACATGGGCCATAACGAATGTACAGTAACAGATTAAATAGCCTGCCAGAGATAATCATGGTCCAGCCAGCCTGATAGGACAGTACGTGCTCTGAATTTCTGAAATTTTGGCTTCATGGTGTTGAATGCGATGTTGTAGCTCAAAGTTACGTTGCTTCTTCTCTCATCAAAATATGATGCTAATTCTTAACTTCTGCTTCTTTTTTTTTTGGTAATCCCTAACTTCAATTCTGCTATTAGCCATCGTTTGTGTTGACGATCATAGCAATTGGCAACACCTCCGTGAGTCCATGACGCATCAAGCACTACTCAAAGCAAGAGCCCGCTTACGCCAGCCCGGCCGGTCACGGCTTCGGCGTGGCTCCCGGTGCCGTGACGCGCGAGGAAAGTCAGTTACAACCACGCGTCACTCGCACTGTCCCGTAGCGCACGCCGGGAAAGTAGTGACGACCGAGGCCAAAAGTCAGTCAGTCGTCGGATAGAAAAAGAGAAGCAGCTAGGAATGTTCTAGGAGCGGTACTTACGTACCTAAAGCCCCTTTTACGGCCGCGGGCTTTTTCTTCTCTTCGAGAGCTAGTCGAGGCTTCAATGGCTTCCAGAGTTGCTGCTTCGACCGCCCGTCACGATTCTGCCAGGCTAATACGACCCTCCCGTAGTCCGGTTTTTCCTCCGCGCACGTCGCGCGATTACTACTCGTCAACGTCCTCCCGTCCGTCGTTTGTTCGCACGTTGCAATCAGATCATCGAGCTCAGTTTTACTACTACCACTACCGCTGAACACGACGAGAATGTCACGCAGCCTACAGGCTACAGCCGTGGCAGATTCCCCTGCGAAAGGCGAAATATCTAACCACCCAACGGTCAAATTCATTGTTAAGAAAATGCAGATCAAATGGTCAGATTTCTGTCGTGGCACAAGAGGGCAGCGCACGGGACAAAGGAGAAGCGAGCCGAACACCACACGGTGGCACGGCCGCAAGCGCGGGCCGAATAAAGTTCTTCGCCGCAATGCGGAGGATTATTTTAACGCTGACAGCTAATTTGCCGCCGTTGCGAGCCCCACTCGCAACTGTCAGCCAGCTGTTCGCACCAGGCTGGTCTCCCCCCATGCGCGCCTGACCGTTCGCCCGTGATCCTCTGTGGATCCTTCACGCCGTGTAACCCGTCGTGGGGTCTCGAGACGTGTACTGTTCAAGATCACAGGATTCAAATGTGGATTACCAAACAAATTGACTTCCGGACGAAGATATACTACTACTATCGAAGTTCCTTTTGAATGAAGCAAGGAAACGAAATTTTGATTCCAACCGACTTTGTTTTCAAGATCGACCCAGATTCACGCTTCGAGATTTCTGGTACGTACAAAGAACAACACGCACGCCAAAACGAAGCTTCCCATGTCCCTCGTGTGGACGAGGAGACGCGCTCGGTCGCAGCAGGAGCGCGTGGTCAGAGAGGATCCCAACGGCCCCCGCGCGGCCGCCGTGCCCGCGCAACCGCAGGGGCCAGCCTGCCTGACGCGCCGCCGCACCGAACCCGGAGGAACCCAACAAACGGCCAGCCCAGCCAGCCCAGCCGCGCCACCTTCCCCCACCGCCTCGCTCCGCCTATATAAACCCTGCCTTCGCCTCGTCCTCCTTCCCCCACCTCCCGATCCAGCATTCCAGCCCGCCGCCGCCTCTCCGCGCCTGAGCATCTCTCTAGACCACTCTCCTAGAGAGATCTCACGCAGCCAGGCACCACCACCACCACCCAGCTCCTCTCGCAGATGGCCGGTCTCAGGATGAAGCTCGTCGCCGCCGCCGCCATGGCCGCCGCGCTCGTGGCGTCCGCCGCCGCCGCCGAGGCCCCGGCGCCCGCGCCCACCTCCGACGCCGCGGCCGCGGTGCCCCTCGCCGCGGCGTCCCTCGCCGCCGCGGCCTTCGGCTACCTCTTCTGCTAGATCCTGCCCCCCCCTGCGCAGTCCCCTGTTCTTCTTCTTCATGGGTGTCCATTGATTCGGTCGGTGTGAGTTTGGTTCGTTCGTGTCGGGTGTCGGTGGTGGGCGTGCGTGTGTATGTAACGAGTCGCGGCGGCGGGAGGTGTGTTGCGTGCGTTTGTGGTGGTACCTGCGTCGACGCGCCATTCTTTGTGGTGGTCGCCGTGTACTTACTCTCGTTTCATGGTTATTAATGAGATCATTTATTTGATTCTTTACTGCTTAAACATGAATTTTGATTCCTCTGCGGAAGCTTCTTTCTTCCTGTCATGTATGGCAGCACTTCGCCTTTTATCGGTGAACACAATTTATCTTCAGTGCGAAAGATGTCCTTGCTAAGTTCAGTGCAAAACGTACGGGAACCATCAAATTCACTCACAATAAAAAGAAACTGAACGGTTTCCTATGAATTACCACCGAATGATTCTGCATCGGCAATTCGTCTCTCGACAATTGGAGATGCGAAGGGAAACATTTCTGTACTACGGAACGTTCGTTGGAGATGCCGGGTGGGTGTTGATAATTTACTGGTTTGGTAGAAATGATTGAAGCATGTCGCCCCGTGCCAGCCATCGGCCATGTGCTGCTTGTTAAGCACTGGTCCACATATGAGTTGTCTTGGTGCAGCCCTGCCCGCTGTTTCATGGCTGGCATATGGTAGAAGCTGATGATGATGTTGCGCCGTCGTTATCGAGTATTGACGCAGAGTCTTCGAGCTCGTGAAATCGCTCATCATAGTAAAAAGAAGAAACAATTTGACACAAGGTTCGCTCATCATGGTAAAAAAAGAAGAAACAATTTGACACAGGGCCACTGCACGCGGACAAAGTCGTCATCGGCATACGAAAGCAGCATAGTTTTACGCTTAATTTTGACCTTGCAAAATGGAGGAGAATCAATGCCGCACAGCTGCAAATGCAGGTTTGATATCCCCCACCACTGGTTTCCTACGTCCGAAGAGAACGTGCAAAATGGATTCGTTGCCGGGGAAATGTAAGCCCACTGGATCCAAAACAGTGCTGGAATAGAGCTGGGCTACTTTTCTCCGGCCCTACTTGGATGCTATTTAGGTCATAGATTGGAATGGGCCGCTAACCTCTTATTTTGCTCGCGCGCCCTAAGGTACAAGGATTGGACCAGCAATGTGAAAATTACACGCCTCTGCATCTGAACATTCATCAATTTACAAGCAATTTCTTCAGCGATTTTCAAACACACATTCGACATACTTTCTTGCGCGCAACAAATTGATTCACGGCATTCGACATGTGCAACACACCAAGGTACACTCTACAGAAGTTACGTACGTACGTGGCAGTGGCAGCCACAAACTGACAAGTTACTAAGCACGGCCGGTTTCCTCCTGCCAGAGAGATTCACATGAACTCGCTCATCATGGCGAGCACCTGCGCCATACTGGGCCTCTCTTCCGGCGCCTCGGCGGTGCACAGCACGCCGATCTTGACCCACCCCATGGTCTCGTCGTCCCCGTCGCCGCCGCCATCGCCGGCCTTGTGCCCGGTGACCACCTCGAGCAGCACCATCCCGAAGCTGTACACGTCCGACTCCTGCGTCGCCCTCGCGGCCGCGCCGGACGCCAGCTCCGGCGCCGCGTACCCGTGCCATCCGCCGGCGCCGCTCGACGCCGACGCCGACGCCGGGAACAGCTCGGGCAGCGGGCACCGCGCCTGCTGGGCGACGGCGGCGGAGTGCAGCTGGATGTTGGTGGCGCGGCGCATGAGGCCGCACTCGGACACGCACGCGCCGCCGCGCTCGTCCACGAGGATGTTGGACGGCTTCACGTTCGCGTGCACCAGCGCCGGCCGCGCCGGGAACGTGTGGATGTAGTTCAGCCCCTGCGCCGCGCCGAACAGGATGCTCTTCCTCGCCGCCCAGTCCAAGCTCCTGGTGCCTCCACCTGCAACGCGTCGAGAACAGAACACATCAAGAACGAACGCTTCTGTCACGAACAGATAGTAGGCAATGCATATGCATTTGGAATAGTTGCATCGCGAGGACTCACCGTGGCCCCCTTGGAGAAGGGACTGGAGGCTGCCATTGGGGAGGTAGTCGTAGACGAGCAGCCGCTCGCCGTTGGAGTTGCAGTACCCTCTCAGGCTGACGACGTGGCGGTGCCGGAGCCGGCCGACGAGCCGCATGTGGCGGTCGAAGGCCTTGCTCCGGCAGGCCGGGAACTGCAGCGCGCTCAGGCGCTTCACGGCGACCACGACGCCGTCCTCGAGCACCGCCTTGTACGTGCTTCCGGACACGCCCTTGCCGAGCACCTCGGCGGACGCCTTGAGCAGGCTCTCCAGCCGCAGCTCCTCGCCGCCCTCGAAGCAGACCAGCCCGCCGCCGCCGCTCTTCGTGCACTTGTCGTCGTCGCCCCCGTTGGCCGCCCGCTTGCCTTCCTCCTCCTCCTCGAAGCGGAACGCTGCGTCGGACGCGTCCTTGTTGGCGGACCGGAGCTTCCTCCTCACGTACACGTACATGGCCACGGAGATGGATAAGGAGGCTGTGAGGAGGACCGCGTTGCCGATGCCCGTGGCCATGAGCGCTGTCGCGCTAAGCTTGCTGAAGCCTGCATTACTTGAGGAGGCACTAGCACTAGCGTTCGCTGCTGAGCTCGGAGATTGAGCGGCAACACTAGTGGTAGCATTCGAATCACTACTAGTAGTATCTCCTAGTGCACTGTAAGCACGAACACATCTTGGAAGAGGCTGCCCACAGAGAGCAAGGTTGCCGCCGAAAGCCGATCTCGGAAACCTTGCCAGGTCGCCGGAGATCTCCCCGGCGAGCTTGTTCCCGGACACGTTGAAGCTCCTCAGCTTCGGAACGCGCAGCGCCTGCAAGCCTCCACTGAACCCGTTGTGCTCTGCCTTCAGCGTGAGGAGAGCACCCAGCGAAATGTTGAGGCTTCCGGTGAGCTCGTTGCGGGAGACGACCAGGTGCCGCAGCCACGGGGTCGTGGCGTTGCTCAGGGGCGGGAGCGCGCCGGAGAGCGAGTTGTTCCTGACGGCGAGCGCTCTGAGCTGGCCGAGCCCGAGGAGCGGCGCCACGGCGCCGGCCAGCGCGGCGTTGTCGAGGAAGACGCCCACCACCCGGCCCCTGTAGCACCTGATCCCGAACCATGAGCCGGAGCACGGGTTGGGGCCGGCCCATGTCGCCAGGGCGGTGACGTTTGGGTTGTAGGACTTGAATGAGAGGAGGGCGGGGAGGTCCAGGTGGACGCCATTGCCGACTTCTCCGCGCACAGAGAGTGTCGATAGGTAGACGACGATGGTGAGGAGCAGGAGCGAGCAATGGCGGAACCGAGGCATTTCGGTTTCGGAAGCAGCTGCTACCGCTTGTGTTTGACTGAGAAATCGGCGAGTTTTATAGCGCGAGGGAACGCAATATTTGCGCGGGGATGGAGAAATGTTTGTAACGCGCACGAGGTGAGGAGCAGAGCTACGACAAGCAGAGGGCTCCAAAAAGGAAAGCTGGGTAGCAGTGTCCGTCTGCGCCGCCTGCGCGTTGAGGAGGTTGGAGGCGAAAAGCGAGCGCCATGGGCGACAGGAGGAGAGGTCCAAGCAGGTGAGGGCGAGGAGGGAGCTGACAAGGCCTTCTTTCTTCTACTCCTACCTTGGGCAGGAGGCAATTTGGACGGATTTGGTGGACTGCACGTACCCGTGACGGTCGCCGCGCCCGCTCGACTTTACGGAAATGGCCAAAAGGAAGCGGGAGGTATGGCTCTGCGTTCCATGGTCACGAGAGTTCCGAGAGAGTTTTGGCGTCAGGTGCTACCTGTAGAGAGCAGCCAAGATTCCTCCATCTTTCGTTCTGTCCTATGCTCCACTATAGTATCAGTGTCACAGTGTAAGACGGACTTTTTTTTTAATCAAACGATACCTGTATTAAGTTAAGGAAGGAGTACAACCATACGTACAAATACAGGTACGTATAAGGATACAGAGGACAGCTGTCCAACCCAAAGTGCAAAAAGACCCCTACGAAAAACACAAATTACAACGAGGTCCCTGGGCCTTTCACACAAGCTTGACGAAGAACTCCACCATCGCCGGCCACCACCGACGGCAGAGAAGAGGTCGCCGCCGCCACAGATCCATCGCCGGAGGAAGCTCCATCGCACACTGGCTTTGAAAAGAACCGGAACAGACACTCACCAAGTGAGATTCGCCATAGCAGATAGCTCGCCCGGTCGGGGACGCGCCCCGAGCCTCCTCCAGCTTGAATCGAAGCTCGCCAACGCCGGCAACCGCCGCCGCGGATCCACCGAGCTCGACCCAACCACCCACCATCCGCCAACCCACAGCTGCAACTGTCTCCTTGCACCAAAAGGCCGGCAATCTCGTCACCTCGCCGAGCGCAAAGGGGACAAGACACCGACGAGCTCCTAAAGAAGGGCCCCTCGACGGGAGCCCCACCCCCACAACCCCGCCGCCGGCACCGGAGCAAGGCACCAGCGGGGCGCGGCCGGAGAAGGAGGGACTTATTCGGACGCTTCGCCGTCGCCGCCGCGACCTCACCAACGGCGGCCGAAACCCTAACCCTAGAGCTAAACCTAGGACCTAAGCTCCACGCCGGCGACAGGACCGCCGTCTTCCCCACCTCCAGACAGCCCGCAGGCCACCGGAGGAGAGGAAGACGAGCACCTGCGCCGGCGAGAGCACGGAGCACCCCCGGTCGCCTCTGGATCGCCTCCTCTACACTGTAGCAAGGGGAGGGTTCGAGAGAGACCGGCGCCAGGCTGTGTTTTGACCACCGTTTCACACTTTTGTGTAAGACGGACTGTTCGAGTGCATGCAGGGGTCAAATGGTGGAACCGTTTTTTTTTGAGAGAACAGAGGAACAGGCCCTGCTGGTTAAAATATAGGAGTACTAAAATAGTTCAATATTGAAAAAATGAATAAGAAAAAGGAAGAAATGTCATGTTATATGACTGATTCCTAGACATTCCTTAATTAAGAGGGTGTTAATGTGCTGCTCTCACTCCATGAAAGATCAAGGGCAAAAGGATTTTCTTCAAAGAGCTTGCAAAGGTTATTCATAGAGCAAGACAACGACACTCTTGCAACAATGCATAGACAATCACATTTAAGGTTTAGCTTTTTATATTTTTTCTTTTACCCTTTGTGTATGTACAGACTTTTGCTTTTTTATAAAATCAATAAATTACTGGAGGGCAGGAAAAAAAAAGGAAATATCAAGGCGAATTTTCATCAATAAATATTCGTTTTTTTTTGAGATTACACAGTACAACTCAGACACTCACAACGCACGCACACTCACCCCTATGAACACACGTACGCAAACCCTACCCCTATGAGCATCTTCGAAGACTGAGCCGGCAAATCCAGAGATACGAAGTCACCACTGGCGCCTCACTGTCGACGGGAGCGTCGCCTACCACTGAAAGCACAAATGCCGTTAAATCCTTGAAGATTCGTTCCCACAAGGAGTCGAACCCAGGACCTGAGAGGTGTTACTCGGATGTCTTAACCACTAGGCCAAGACCCCTTTCACATCAATAAATATTCGTGATGGATTCGTTCGTGCAATGGGCCGGTGTCTGGTCACACAGCCCAGGCCCCAGGCCTTGCCAATGGCCAACCCGACCTTACCCAGTTACCCAACCCAACATTTCATCCTGGATTGGTTCGTGCAATGGACCGGAGTCTGGTCACACAGCCAGGCATTGCCAATTGCCAATCTGACCCTACCCAGCTGCAGAGCGTCGATGTCGTCGGAGACGAAGAAGGTGATTGAATCCGAGTGAAAATATTTGAAAATCGACTCTAATTAGACTTTTCAAAATTGATTGAAACTTTCAAAAATTGACCTGAATCTTTTAAACTTGACTCAACATTTTTTAATCGACTAGGAAACTTTGTAAAATCAACTTGAAACACGGGCGTATGCTATTTATGTTGTGCCCGGGAATGGAATTGACGTTCATTCCCTATATAACCACATTGCACATACTTGGACCCGAGTACCAACGACGTAGGTGACTTTCGACGGTGATTGTTATCCATGTAAACATTGATGTAAGTCCGTAAGCTGAACATAGATTAGGTTAGGTAGGATTACGATTGATACGGTTAGGATATTGTACTTCATTTAGTTACGATCTGTCGCCTTGTCACAATAACTTTTACTCAACAAAGGCCTTGTACGCTATAAATACAGATCCTTGTGGGGGTCACGGCGAAACATTGAACTTCTTTAGATCAATATATGATGCGGCATGGCGGCGTCAAGGCCGAGCTCATCACGCTCAAGGTCCTGGATCAGCACGGTCGCAGGGTCTTCCACACCATGAGGACGACAGACAGGCTCCAGGCCCTCACGGACAAGTACTACACCAAGGCGCCCGAGGTCACCTACGGCACCGGCACGTTCCTCTTCGACGGCAGCATCCGGGTCGTTGGATGGAAGACGCCGGCGGATATGGAGCTGGAGGACGGGGACGAGATTGATTTCTTCGAGTACGCGGTCGGTGGCAGCCGGGATGGTGACGTTGACGCCTGATCGATGCGCACGCGCGCACGTTGTTCGTGAGATCTTTCGTTTATGAGCTCTAATTAAGTTAGCACTATTGTCCATCTTGAACTTTGGCGATTGCATCTTGATTATTGGTCTGTGTTGCAAAGTGCTTAAAGATTTTTTTTTATTTTGGTGAGGAAAAAAAAAATCTTGTTCTTAAAGATGACGAAAATATCTACACGATTACATTGTCGATTGCAACTCCGAATGCTTGTCACGGTAGATGCGAACTTGCCGCTCGTTTTGTCTGGGATACTCGTCGACAGCCTGAATCGTTGCTGCCGAACCCTAGTTATGACTGATGGATGGCATTCAGCCTGTTTGGCAGGCTGCAGCTGCGGCTGCAGCTGTAGAAAAATAACTGCGAACATTATAACTGCTGCTGAAGAAATAACTGCGACCACGGTAGCTGCTGCTGCTGCCTGCCCCAAAACCTCCAACCGAACAGGCTGATTATCTATTTTGTTCGAGTCCGTAGAATCCATACATCCATATAAGAGTTGGCACCCTTCAACCTCAAGTGCATAGTTCAAAGTGAGGTCCTTCCAGATTTGTTTCTAGAGATTGTAGTCGACCTTTTTACCATGGTTTTGGTTATCTAATAAATATGTGCACACGTTCAAAAAAAAAGAGACGAATTAATCAACAATCTTGCTTTGTGCTGGATTCGTTCGTGAAATGGGAGAAAATCTATGCCACTCCTATCATACAACCCTTATCTTCCTCCTGCTCTGACCACAGTCAACTTCTTTTTATCTCCTTTAACACCAGCTGTCTAAGATCCCAGCTTAGATTTGAAGCCTTCTGGTTTAAAACACCAGGATTTCATAGTTGTTCAAAAAGTTTGGATGCAGCTAGTGGCAGATAATCATAACCCTTTCACCACTCTGCACATCAAACTGAGCCGCGCAGCCAAAGCTCTAAGATGCTGGTCAAAAACTTAAATGCCTCAAGGCAAACTGGCCATGTCAATTTGCAGGGAAATGATAGCACAACTAGATAAAGCACAGGAGAACAGACCCTTAACACTGAACAAAAGGCTCTGAAAAAGCTTATCAATAGAATGACAACGCCAAGTATTTTTCAAATAGGTAAACACAAGGAAAAAAAGGAATTACATTCACTCGCTGGAAACTGACAATATGCAGGTCTGGACCTCACAGCAAGATAAGCATCACATTATATATGAGCACTACATGAAACACATAGGCTCAAGCATACCGACAGTGCTCCAATTTTTCACAGCTTGGGTGGAACCCCGACACCTAGAGCAACTGGAGTTTCCCTTCACTGAAAATGAGGTTAAACGCACAATAAAAATTGCACCTAAGGAGAAAGCCGACCTGATGGCTTCATTGGTCTCTTCTTTTTGCTTCTTGTGACAGGATAGGCTGTGACATCCCTATAGTTCCTCATCAAGTTTCAGAATGTCTATTCCCACGTGCACAAACAGCACTCCAGGGAACTTAGATCACCGTTACGGCTCCGTCACCGTTGTGATTCGTCTTGGAAGTGAGAAATGGTTTGGTGGGGGGGGTGGGGGGTGGCAATTAGTTTCATCAACACGGCTACACGGAGCTCCATGAGGGGTTTCACCAAACCGTTTTCATCAACAGTGGAGTATCTCCTCTTTGGGCTTCATATTAATGAGTATTTTTTTAAGTGATCAGATCTTAGTTAGCAACTTTTAAATGATCAGTTAAGTCAGGTTGAATTGGAGCATCGCATGGGTTAAATGCCAAATGCCTGACATGAATCCACCGCCTCGTCCTCGTGGATGAATGATCGGCCCAGTAACAAAGACCGCACATATGTCAACTTGGATCTATTTATATAGAAATACAAACTGTCGATCATGCATATTATGGACAGTTCTTGTTATTTTCTCAATTATAATGTGAGGCCTCAATCAATTCCATATAACTTTGGTAACTATTTTGGAAATAATTCTCTATTTCAGTCGTAGAAGCAAATACATGCAGAAAAATCACGTCAATGAATGATTAAGTACTGAATTATATTTAGTATATATAGAAGGTAAAGATTTGGATGCATAACAATGCCAAATCGCATAGATAACTTTCTGTAAATCTGCAGCCAACTGCTGGCCGTGCAACCCTGGCCCAACTCTATTTAAATGTCCCTAGATTATGCCATCACCATAGCTAAACACCTCGTCAATATCAACATTGCAATTTCTGTCTCTCGAAGGACAGTTGCAAGCCAGCCATGAGAACCATCCTACTATTCGTTGCTGGCCTCATAGCCATTCACCTCATTACGACACCCACCACAGCATCCCTGTAGACATTGACAGTCCACGCATTCAGCAGGTTGGCAGGTGGGCGGTGATGGAGCACGACAACGAGGCGAACGATGGGATTCAATTCAACAAAGTGGTGAGTGGCGATGAAAGATGATGGGAATCATCTTACACTACGATCTCATCATCGACGCATTGAACAATGACGGCAAGGATTGCAAGTACGAGGCAGAGGTGCGCGTGATGGATGGGAGTATGAAACGCACTCTTGTAGCCTTTAAACCGGCAAACTGAGCGACAATGGGTGTTGGTCATTTGTGATGCTAGTATTATTTGAATGTAATAAGCCATGCAAGTGCTTTTTGATCAAAGAGCTTCTCATTGTTCCTTCAAGTTATTTACGGTTAAATTTGCAATGGCTTGTTCGTTAGGAAACGTCCTCTTATAGAGGTCACGCACGCTGATGTCGCGACGTCTCTTCCGGCCCCGCGTCCCGAAGACTCCGTCGTCCTCCCCGCTCGCTTCCATTCAGATCAAAGCACACGCCGCTACACCAAACCACCTTTCTGCAGCTCGATCGCCGTCCGTCCGTCCACCATGTCCCAGGCTGCCGATTCCAAGTCGTCACTGGCGTCCAGCTACCACCTCGCTCCCGCAAGCGATACAAACTACATATGAATTTGGATTTCCTTATATGGAAAAAAACTGTGAAACCTACATGCTATGGACAGCTCTCCTTACTGCATCAATCCATATAATTTTGATTACTATTTTGGAATGAAATCTCTATTTTAGTCGTAGAAGCAAACTGTGCCAAAAAATCACGTCATAATGAACGAAATGTAATATCACGTCATAATGAACAAAATGTAATTAATATACATAGAAGGTGAAGATTTTGATGCACAACAAATTAAAGTATGTCAATCTCATAGATAACTTATTGTAATCTGCAGCCAATTGCTGGCCGTGCAACCCAGGCCCAACCGAACTGCGCTGATCAAGAAGAAGCAACCGGACAGTTCGGTTGCTTCTTCTTCGAGCTGTGGGGGGCACTGTCGGCGCTGATGTGTAACACCCTGAAATTTCTATATTCCGAAAATGCCAATTAATATTCCTAGTTATCTCTTTGAAGCGTGGGAGTCTTTCTTGGTATTTTGGCCATTCAATTCCATTAAAATATGGCATTATATTCCCATGTCAATCACTGAATTGGAAACTGCCGTGAACCTTTCATCTCCTTCTCTCTCCTATTTCCTCTCCCGTGAAACATCTCCTTGTTGTTTCCATTCACCAGAGCACCAGCAGCTCCTTCCTGACGTTGAAGATTGTGATGGAGTAGATGACGAGGTGTCCGGCAGCACCTTTGAGCGAGGCAACGACGGGTCTGCAGGCAGAGGTGGAGGAGTGAGCGCATCGCCTTGAGGGCTTGATCAATCCTGCAGCCAGGCCGACAGGCAAGTAACAACATGGCTATCCTTTCTTGAGATCCTGTAGCCAAAATTTGTCCAGTATGCTTTAGCTAATTCAGTAAATTAGACCTTCGTAATACATGATTGGGAATAGTCTATGCGGCAACCTTGGTTCATTATTTGTTAGCTGTGGAATCAGGATCACTAGCTACCTATCTGGTGGGATCTATTCTATTTTATTCAGACGTATCATCTCCCATGTACTACCCTGAGATCATAGCGCGCAGACAGGAGACACTATCAATATCTCACGACACAGTCGTGTCAATCTCTTGTTGCCTCCTTACAAGAATTCCAGGAGCTTTGCATCGACTAATTATAACTAGTATGGCTGCCCGCGTATTTGCGCGGCTAGAGTTGATTGTTTCACAATGATAATAGTATAAAATTTATAAACTTGTATGTAGGTATTTCATAATATTTTGTAATAAAATTTTATATGCTCTCTTCTACAGTCGCATCCCTCGCCTGCTCATCACCTGCTCGTAATGATAATGATGCTCAGTTAGTTGTCGTCTTGGCTTGTTGTCTGGGTCACTTGTTCCTCTAGTACACTTCTGCCAACTCATTATCTGTCCCGTCTACTTGTTACCCACTTCGGCAAGGTCACTACCTTCATGCATCACCTTCTCCCCTCCTCCCAACTTCCAGCTAGGTTGGTCATCTTGTTGTTCCGATTGCCTACTCGTCGCCCTCTCATTCAAGGCTATTCTCATCCTCCTTTCTAACTTATTTTTCAGTTCTCTCACTCATCTTTACTCTATCATCGTCATAGCTTGTTTTTCATCAGCTTGCTTACTCATCACGTTATAATTTAGCTATTTTAGACTCATAATGGTATGGTAAAAATTAGAAATAATAATTAGAGATAATTTTTAGCTATATTTTATAATCCGAGTTTAGTTATTTTTTGGACTTATAATGGAATGACGGGTAATTTAGAAATAGGTGTGAAGTGTTTTTTGGTTATTTTTTATTATTTCAAATTTAGCTATTTTTGACTCATAATGGCATGGTGGGTAATTTAGAAATAGGTTCGAGAGGTATTTTTGGCTATTTTTTATTATTCCGAATTTAGCTATTTTATAAATGTTTATAGGAGGTTTTGTGACTAATTGTTTCATAATGGCAGTGGTGGGTAATTTTTTCTTCTTATTTTTTCGGATTAACGTGGGAATTTCTAGCATTTTAGAGCGAACGTGGTGGCTTCTTGGCCTTGAGAGCGAACGTGGAGGCTTCAATTCTTGATCAATTATATATATAGATTCCCTGACATCCAGTATTCCATTGGCATGTGGTGTTTATTACCATACGTAACAATTCACAATTGCCATGGATGGACTACTCTAGCAATAACATCCAGACATAATTTGTTTACAAAGCTTATCTGCCAAATTTATCAAATAATTGTTACAGAACTTGCAACCATTATATTATCGCATATCCGGGTATCACACTTTACACCTAACAACGTACGGGGGCCGTACATTCCCGTTGTTGGGAGAATAACACCCGGCCACAGGGATACGGTCGAGGTGGGTGCCTGGCCATTCTCGTATCACCTGGTATGCGACTCATGAATTCGGTACCGCAATTACTTTTCCCATCTAGTAACCTGATCAATCTCATAAGTCAGATTTCCAAACTTGTATTTCACTATGGTCTATATCCATGTATTGGTCTGATTCTATTTGTATTCATTTTTCTTTTACCATATCTGTTGTTGTAACTACTATAATTGATTGTACCGTGGCCACAATCCTTTGTGGCTACCTGGAACCCTTGACAACGTATCCTTGACATTATTCTCGCTAAGTTGCTATACTTGCTGAGATTTTTCATCTCACACTTGCTTCCTGTTCCAGGTAAAAGGTTAAAGGAGTAGAAACATGAGCATGGGTCATGGGTGGCACGCACATTCCTGCACCGTCGATTGCAGTTTATTTGGAGTCAAATGTGCGTTTTTTTTTTTCTCCTCTCCCACCGCCCAACCCTAAGCCCTCACCTCGCCGCCACCGGGCCCCCCCTCCTCTCCCCTCCGGCTTGCCGGAGGCGGGTTGGAGAGGGAAGCCCCTTCCTAGTAGCCTAGTTTTATTAGTAGTAGCTTGCAGTTAGGGTAGGGTTCCGGCGGTGTCCATGTGGAGGCGATTGGATTTGCGTCCTCTCACGGCGGATCTGGAGGCGGAGACGCTAACGGCAGCGAGGTCATCGGTGATGCCTGGTGGAGGTTAGTTTTTCTTCCTCTCTTTTGCGAAAGGAGTGAAGATCTTGGTACCTCCTTTGGTGGGTTCATGGTTTCCCTCGCCGGCGGCGACGCTGGCGGTGGTGGATGGTGTTTCCGGGTGGATAAAGTCAAGTTTCGACTGTATCTGCGCCGGATTTCTGCTTCCTTTTTCTGGTTGGCAACGAGGTCGCCGATGCTCATTCAGATCGAAGTTTCTTTCGTGGCAAATCCGTCCGGGATGTTCCTGGATGGTGGAATTTGCGGCTGGAAAATGTTTCAAGCCTCCTGCTGATGGATTGAGGGAGCATCTTGGCGAGGCCCTGGCTGCTGAGCAGCGTTCGGCTTCGATGAAGAAGGTGAACAGGACCTGGAGGGATCGCTTGTAATTTCTACTTTCTTAGGGTCCTAGTGTGTAAAAGGGGATGTACTGATTTTCCTGCAAATTAATAAATCATCCTTTCGCAAAAAAAAAGTTTCATCTTTTCTTCTGGACCGGTCCAGTGCTTTAAACTTTTATTTCAGTTTGCTTCCGCTTGTGATTTTGTTTCGTTGCCATTATAAATATCTTTCTTTTTGAATTATGCACCATATTTATTTTTTGCGATGACGTTCCACGTAGTACCGCGTTTGTTACATGCGGGTTGCTACATGATGACACCGCCGCCAGGCTCGACAACACGCAACGCGACATCCTCGACGGAGGCCTCACAGAAGACGACCGTGCCGCGACGCATTTCGCCGGCTGGCGCCGGACACGTCTGTTAGAGATAAAGCCTAGCGACGTTATCTCCATGTAAACGTGTAGCCGAAGTAAGGTTAGAGATAGAGTTAGTTACTCTGTTGAGATTTGATGTTATCATGATGTACTCTAGCCTGGCTATATAAACATGTATGCGTGCACGTAATGTGCATCGCTTCCGCCTCATTTTACATGGTACCAAGAGCCTAACCTCCGAAACATGCCATTAGTTTCTGTCGGATACCTATTTTCTAGGTACCCTATACGGTATACACGCGGAATAACGAGATACGGGAGCCGCCCGAGACCCAAAGGCCTCGTATATAACTAAAAGATGGAAAGCTGGGCCCCTGGAGTGGCCCAGTCGGGCGGAAGGCTCGACAACGGCCTTTGGCCCACAGAGCCTCCGTTCCTCACGGCCTGTTAAGGGACCAGGCGCACGTGGCTGCACGAGCACAGCCCCCCACCCTGGACCACGATTGGTCCAGCGCTAAAGGAGCCCGCCTTGGACGTGGCAACGAACCCGACTCCCCGCGGCAGGAGTCGGGCGCCGCGGAGTCGAGCGACGTCTCCGACCGGGCTCCGGCCAGCCGCCGTCCGCCGTCCATGTACCCCGGCGGTGGTCGGGATCGGTGGAGGGACACGACCCGAAGCGAACCCGACCACCGCGGCCGGGAAGCCATCTCGGCAGCGACATGGAAGCAGTGGTCAAACCCAGGTGTACGGCCAGCCAGATTCGGATAAGAAGACGCTCCATATCCACTCCTGGACGGTGCGAAGGTACACTATGCCTGACGTACGGCCGCGTGGGGGCGTCGCATCCGGATCAGGCGTGGAACGGGGAATGCATGCACCAAGTACGCTACACAGTAGCAACAGCGTGCGAAATGACCGTCGCCCAACTCCACAGGCATCAACAGCATACCAACAGCGATCAACAGTGCGGATCAGGGAATGGGCGCTCCACGGCGCCCAGACAAGACCCGGATGACATCATCACACCACCTGGCGCGGAGATTGCGGCGGAAGACACCAGAGCCAGCAAGGACGGCCCGACTCCGCCTCCGTCGCCCTCTCACTTATCTTCCTTTCTTTTTTTTTCTTCTTTCCTCCATCTGTACCGTTCTTCCTTGATGTATAAAAGGGAGAATTGGGCCCAGGAGGGAGGAGGAGTTCTTTTCGGCTGAGAGAGTTCTTTTGGGCTTACAGGACAGCTCATTTTCTCACACGAGCGAACACACTCACGCACAACGCAGAGACAGAGACTTGGGAGCGAATCCCTCTCTCGCCACGGCTTGTAACCCCTACTACGAGCAACACGAGTGAAACCTCAAACTGGACGTAGGGCTTCTTTTGCCTGAACCAGTATAACCCACTGTGTCAAACGCAATCCATCCGATCGCCGTCGAACCGCGCACAAATCTACTCGTCGGCCAGTTACCAAACACCGACAGTTGGCGCGCCAGGTAGGGGACCTCAGCGCGTTCGACGACGACCACATCGCCAGCTGATGGCTTCGTGGCCGCCAGCATCTCGCGGTCGTCTCCCGCTTCGTGGGAGCGTCCGCGGAAGGGACCGGAGGCGCTCCGCCGCGCCTTCTTCCCGGTTCTACACCCCAGTCACGGTTCCGTACCGTGTCTTCCGCTTCGGTGACGTGGACTTCTTGACGGACCACGCCGAGCTGCAGCGGATGCGCAACAGCGCCGGCGCGGAGCCGCTGCGTGTTTTCACTTCGGATGTCTACCTCTCGCGTGGACCGGGGGCCCGGGCACTCCCCGTGCGCATCGAGGCGTACCTCGGTGCGAACCCCCGGCCGGATGAATGCCGGCGTATCTTTTACGCGCTGGCACTCCTCAACAACTGCCTTGTTGAGGGACCACCACTCCCGCCTGGCTACGAGGCCTGGGAGCGTCGAGCCTCCCTGCCGCCGCGGCTACGGGAGTCCATGGAGGCGTTGGAGCACGAGCTCGCGTGCCGCTTCCCGCCAAGCCGGACTGGACCTCCCGGTCCCGCCATTGGCGCTTCCTCGTCGGTGGGCGCGGAGCCCGCCGACACCCAGGACCACGACTCTGTCGAGGACCTCCTTGCTGAGTGCTTCGACGCGCTCACGTTCGACCCGTCCCGCGAGTGTCTCATGGCCGAGATTCGGGACGAGGATATTGCCGACCCTAGCAATGGGGAAGGTGATGACGGGAACGAGCCATCCGGTGATGGAGGCACGGACCCGCGCCCAGTGCCTGTGTTAGGGGGCGTTACACCCCCACCACAGGACCTGCCAGCACTGGAGCAGCTGCTCGCGCGGCGACGGGAGCTCGCCGACATGGAGTGCGGCATCGAGCGGGAGCGTCAGCTCCTGGAGCAGGCGATTGCCCAGCGGCGTACCCCCGCGGGGCGCGCCCGCACCATGGCGCGCGATGTACAGCACCGCATCATACACGACATCGCGGGCACTCCGCTTCAACTCCCGCGAGCCAGCCAAAACCTGGCGGCGGCAGCGGCCCTCGCGCGAGACCTTCCGCAGCCTGCGACTCCGGAGGACGAGCGGAAGCGCAAGGAGCTACTGCGCCTACTCGAGGTAGCGGCGGAGCAGCAGGCCGAGAGCTCGCTGTCCCGGCAGCGCGTTCTGGGCGCCCTGCAACGCTCCGTCAACCGCCGCGACGACAAGGAGGTGTCTGTAGCGCAGCCGACGCGCGGATCGGGCGGACGCAACATGCCTCCCATCAAGGAGCGCGTGGGACCAGTGCGGGATGCGCGCATACTCCTCGAAGCGCGCAGGCGTGACCAGGCCCGTGGCGCTCGGCGCGAAGCCGAGATGCGCGGCTACCACCCTCGACGAGGTGGACGCTACGACCCGGAGGAGGACCGGAGCCCGAGCCCTCCGCCTCCGGGGCCACGCGCCTTTGGACGTCACATTCGGTGCGCACCATTCCCGCAGCGGTATCGCGCGCCGACCAGCATAACCAAGTACTCGGGTGACTCGAACCCGGCTATTTGGTTGGGTGATTACCGACTCTCCTGTCTGGCGGGCGGCGCTGACAGCGACGAGTTCATCATCCGCAACCTCCCGCTCTACCTCGCCGACCCAACGCGGGCATGGCTTGAGCACCTCCCGGAAGGGATCATCCAGAGCTGGGAGGATTTGGAGGACGTCTTCATCGGCAACTTCCAGGGGACGTACGAGCGTCCCGGGAACCCGTGGGACCTCCGGAACTGCCGCCAGAACCCCGACGAGACCCTGCGCGACTACATCCGGCGGTTCTCGAAGCAGTGCAACGCGCTGCCCAACATCGCCGACGCCGACGTCGTCAGCGCGTTCCTCGCCGGGACGTCCAACAAGACCCTGGTGCACGAGCTGGGGCGCAGCAGCCCACGCACAACCAAGGACCTCCTCGACATCGCCACCAACTTCGCGTCCGGCGAGGACGCGGTGGGGGCGATCTTCACCAAGACTCCGGCCAAGCTCAAGGCCAAGGCCAAGAGGGAGGAGTCGACGGGAGGGGCCGGCCCCTCCAGCCAGCCCAAGAAGAAGAAGAAGAAGAAGGGCAACGTCGCGCGACAGGAGGCATCTCTTGTCGCCGCGGCGGAGCGCAAGCCAAAGCGCGCGCCTGCGGAGGGCGCGTCCAACCACTTCGAGAAGAAGCTCGAGGAGCCCTGTCCCAACCATGCGTACCCCGTCAAGCACGCCCTCAAGGATTGCGGGCTGCTCCGCAAGTTCCTCGCCGGCAGCCCCAAGAAGGCGGAGCGCGACGACCCGCCGCCCAAGGGCGGCGATGATGGCAAGGGTGGGGATGACGATGCCTTCCCCCATCCTGATGGCTGCCTCATGATCTTCGGGGGACCGGATGCCTGCGCGCCGCGAAGGCAGCAGAAGCTCGTCCGCCGCGAGGTCTACGCCGCGGAGCCGGCCGTCCCCACTTTTCTGAAGTGGTCCGACTCCGCGGTCACGTTCGACCGCTCCGACCACCCGGAGCATGTGCCTCGCCCGGGGCGCTACCCGCTTGTTGTCGACCCCATCATCGGCAAGAAGCGGCTCTCCAAGGTCCTCATGGACGGAGGCAGCGGCCTCAACATCCTCTACGGAGAAACTCTCGACGCCATGGGGATCAGTCGGGATCGCGTCCGACCGACTCGGGCGCCATTCCACGGGATCGTCCCCGGCAAGCATGTGGTGCCGCTCGGGCAGATCGATCTGCCCGTGACTTTCGGCACCGCCGCCAACTACCGCACCGAGACGCTGACTTTCGAGGTGGTGGACTTCCCTGGGGCGTACCACGCTGTTCTCGGGCGGCCATGTTACGCGAAGTTCATGGCCGTCCCCAACTACACCTACCTCAAGTTGAAGATGCCGGGCCCCAAGGGGGTCATCACGGTGAGCACGTCCATCCAGCGCGCCTACGAGTGCGACCGCGAGGCCTGCGAGGTCGCGGAAGCACTCCTGCACAAGGACGAGCTCCCGGCTGCCGCTGCGGCGGCAGAGGAAGCCGGGCCCGACTACAAGAGCACGACCGGGTCGTTCGACCCGGCCAAGGACATCAAGGAGATCCCGCTCAACCCGGCCGACCCCGACAGCAAGACCGTGCGCATCGGCACCGCGCTTTCCGACAAATAGGAAAGCGCGCTCGTCGACTTCCTCCGAGCCAACCAGGACATATTCGCGTGGAAGCCCTCGGACATGCCGGGCATCCCGAGGAACGTCGCCGAGCACTCCCTGTGTATCAAACCAGGCTCTCGCCCGGTGAGACAACACATGCGCCGCTACGACAAGGAGAAACACAAGGCCATCGGTGAGGAGTTATCGAAACTCTTAGCTGCTGGGTTTATCAAAGAGGTGTACCACCCCGAGTGGTTATCCAATCCTGTGCTTGTGAAAAAGAAGAATGGGAAATGGCGGATGTGTGTTGACTATACGAATCTCAATAAGGCGTGCCCAAAGGATCCGTTTCCTTTGCCGCGTATTGACCAAATCGTAGACTCGACCGCTGGGTGCGAAACCCTCTGCTTCCTCGACGCGTACTCTGGTTATCACCAGATCCCGTTGAAAGAGTCCGACCAGCTCGCGACTGCGTTCATCACCCCGTATGGCGTATATTGTTACGTAACGATGCCGTTCGGGTTGAAAAACGCCGGGGCAACGTTCCAGCGGTGCATGATCAAATGTTTCGGCGATCTCATCGGTCGGATCGTCGAAGCATACGTGGACGACATCGTGGTGAAGTCCAAGAAGACCGACGACCTCGTCGCCGACCTCGATCGAGCTTTTCAGAAGCTGAGGGCGTGCGGCATAAAGCTGAACCCAGAGAAGTGCGTCTTCGGAGTTCCGAAAGGTATGCTACTTGGGTTTTGCGTCTCGGAACGCGGCATCGAAGCCAATCCCGAGAAGATTGAGGCCATCGCTAAGATGGGCCCCATTCAGAACCTGAAAGGCGTACAGCGTGTGATGGGATGTCTCGCGGCTCTCAGTCGGTTCATCTCCCGACTCGGGGAGAGGGGTCTGCCCCTATACCGATTGCTCAAGAAGTCGGAACACTTCGTTTGGAGCCCCGAGGCCCAAACCGCGCTTGATCGGCTTAAGACGGTGCTATCGAACGCACCCGTCCTGACAGCCCCTGCAGAGCGCGAGCCTCTCCTCTTGTACATCGCCGCAACCACTCAGGTGGTCAGCTCGGCGCTGGTGGTCGAGAGGAGCGAGCCCGGACATGCTCTGAAAGTCCAGCGACCGGTATACTTTGTCAGCGAGGTTTTGTCCGACACCAAGACCCGCTGGACTCAGCTGCAGAAGCTGTTGTACGCGGTCGTCATAACCAAAAGGAAGCTACGTCACTACTTTGACGCGCATCCGATCACTGTGGTCACCTCCTTCCCTCTCGGCGAGGCGTTGAGGAGCAAAGAGGCCACGAACAAGGCCGCGAAGTGGGCCCTCGAGCTCATGGGACAAGAGCTCGAGTTCGCCCCTCGCACCGCGATCAAGTCGCAGGTGCTTGCGGACTTCGCTGCCGAGTGGACCGAGATCCAGCTGCCACCTGCGCCCGTCGAGCAAGAATGTTGGAACATGTTTTTCGACGGCTCGCTGACAAAAAGAGGCGCCGGAAGCGGTTTCGTTCTCGTCTCGCCACTCGGGTCCCGACTGCGCTACGCGGTCCGACTCAACTTTCCTGCGTCCCATAACGTGGCGGAATACGAGGCACTCGTCAACGGGATGAAGGCGGCGATCGAGCTCGGCGTCAAAAGGCTGGAGGTCTTCGGCGACTCCCAGCTTATCGCCGATCAGGTGACGAGCGAGTCGAATTGCTCGAACCCGAAGATGGCGGCGTACTGCGCCGAGGTGCGGCGACTTCAGGAAAAGTTCGAAGGCTTCCAAGTCAGTCATGTACTTCGCCGCTACAACGAAGAGGCGGACGGCCTCGCGAAGATGGCCTCCAACCGGGACCCCGTCCCTGTCGGCGTCTTCTCCCACGACCAGCAGAAGCCGTCGGTGCGTGAGGCGCCATCCACACCCATGACGGACGCTTCAACAACCCAACCAGACGGCGTCGACTTCTCGGCAATAGAAGGTACACGCCCTCCTCTCGGAGAAGACTCGGGTCGAGCCGTTCTTGCCATCCCGACAGCTAACGAAGCGGTCGGGGACTCGAGTCCGACTGCCGACGAGGCGGTCGGGGGCTCGGGGGCTGTGCCCGACCCGGTGTCCGACTGGAGGACCCCATTTCTCGACTGCCTACTCCGAGAACAGCTCCCCGCCGACCAGACAGAGGCAAGACGCCTCGCGCGTCGGGCTAAGTCATTCGTCATAGTCGGCGGCGAGCTCTACAAAAAGAGCCACTCGGGAGTGCTTCAACGCTGCATCCCCATCGAATGGGGAAAAGAGCTACTGTCCGACATCCACGCTGGCGAGTGCGGTCACCACGCGGCCCCTAGAAGTCTAGTCGGAAAGGCGTTCCGGCATGGTTTCTACTGGCCCACGGCCGTGTCCGACGCCACCGAGGTAGTACGCACTTGCGAAGGGTGCCAATACTACGCTCGAAGGACCCACATGCCGGCGCAAGCCCTTCAAACCATACCCATCACTTGGCCCTTCGCCGTGTGGGGATTGGACTTGGTCGGGCCCCTGAAGAAGGCGCCCGGCGGCTACACGCATTTGCTGGTGGCCGTCGACAAATTCTCCAAGTGGATCGAGGCACGACCCCTCGTGAAGATCCGGTCAGCAGAAGCCGTTCGATTCTTCACCGACATCATCCATCGCTTCGGAGTGCCGAACTCCATCATCACCGATAATGGGACTCAGTTCACCGGCAACGAGTTCCTCGAATTCTGCGACGACTACAACATCCGGGTCGACTGGGCATCAGTCGCGCACCCACAGGCCAACGGCCAGGTCGAGAGAGCAAACGGAATGATCCTACAAGGGCTCAAACCGAGGATTTTCAACAAATTGAAAGTTCACGCTGGCCGGTGGGTGCGAGAGTTACCTGCGGTGTTATGGAGCTTGCGCACCACACCAAGTCGGGCGACTGGACAAACGCCGTTCTTCATGCTCTACGGAGCAGAGGCGGTGCTCCCAACTGACATCGAGTACGGCGCTCCTAGGGTTCGCGCTTTCAACGAGGAGGCCAACAGGAGTTATCTCGAGGACGCCCTCGACCAAATCGATGAGGATCGAGAAGTCGCCTTGATGAGGTCCGCCAAGTACCAACAAGCCATGCGCCGCTACCACGGACGACGAGTTCGCGGCCGCGCGTTCAAGGAAGGAGACATGGTTCTCCGACTGGTGCAGAGCAACAAGGATCGACACAAGCTGTCACCGCCGTGGGAGGGACCGTTCGTCATCGCCGAGGTGCTGCGTCCCGGAACGTACAAGCTCATGGACTCGGAAGGCCAACTCGTCGCCAACGCTTGGAACATTGAGCAGCTACGTCGCTTCTATCCCTAGCTCTGTAAATTCGTTTGCTGTCTTTCTGCTGATGCATTAACATCAAACGAACTTGGTGTTTTCTTTACACACCTCTTGGGCAGCCGCCTGGGTGCGCTCCCCTTGGAGGCTCCACCCGGCGGGTGTGGCTTTGTGCCGCGTTGATTTTGTATGCGCCAGGAGCGATGCTCTTAAGAGAAACAACGCAATTCGACTAAGAGCGGGCCTCCGCGAACGCAAAACCGGCGTCCTAAAACTCGAAGTGTGACGAATTGCAGCGAAAATCGTGAGCCCCGGATATTGGCTTAAGGCTCGGCCAGTTCGATCAAGGGCACCCGACGCCCCAGTGGATAGGGTCGGCCCGAGCGGCTGGTCGGAATTGAGTTAATCTTCCGAGATCACGAGTCTTCGAGGCGAATCGCCACACGAAAAGAGTTAAACGAACGAAAATCTTGCGAAAAGCGAAACGAAAATTCATATAAACAAACGGGCGCGCATGCCCACATCGTTGTTTACAAAATAAGGCCCACACGGGCCCGACTCCGACTATCACCGCCTAACCTACTGATTTTCACCCCCGCCACGGCGCGAGGGGATCATGTCCAGGTTGTCATCGGCAAGACGGCGCGCAAAGGGAATCACCTCTTCCTCGATCCGCTCCAAGTCGGCCTCACTACAGGAAGGCTCGTAACCTCTCGCCAGCACGTCGATCTTGTAGTGGTCACCGTAGTGACTCCTCGACACGGCAAAGGCGATCTGGACTCCGGTCCGAAGGCACTCCTCCTCCTGTATGCGGAAGTAGGCGGGGAGCCCGGCGACCTGCGGGATCACAGATGTGGCGTCTGGTGGACGCGGCACACCGATCTCGTTGCAAGCGATTTCCATGGCCTGCCGCAGCAGGTCAAGATCCGCCAGCGCCGCCTGCGACTGCACCTGGAGCTCCTGTGCGTCTGGCCAAAACGACGGAATCAGTTGCTCAGTCTAAAAACGATAAAAGTCGACACGGCGGGATGATCAAAGAACAGGTAAACTAACTTACCCTTCAGCTCCTTCTGTGTCTTCTGGAGCTCACCGGTCACATTGGTCAACGACGACTGGGCGGCGACCTTGAGCTCCCTCTCCCTGCTCAGCGCTGTCTCAGCAGCCGCCGCCCTCTTCTCGGCGGCCTCGGCGCGCTGAGTGGCCTCCAACAGCGCCTTGTCGGCGGCGGTCCGGAGTCCGCGCTCTTTCTGCAGCTCCTGCTCCTGGGCCTGCACTCGCTTTTCCGCCGTCTCGGCGCGCTCGACCACGCCGCCAGCGCCGACTCCGCGTCCGCGGCCCTCTTCTTCGCGTCCTCCGCTGCTTTCGTCGCGGCCTCGGCGGCCTCGGCTCGGCGGCGGATGGGCTCGGAGACACGCAGCGCGCGCGCCAGCTCTTCGCCTCGCGCGACGTATTCCTTCAGCTGGTGCCGGATGAGGTTCGACTTAAGCTTGCTGTTTGCCAGCAAAGTCTGCGGAAAGCAGGAAAAAACCGTAAGGCAAAAAAGGCAAGTACGACGAACTCCCAAAGCAAAAAAGATAAAGGGTGGAAAATTCTCCCACTCACGTCAATGGGAACCCGCGCGTTCTTCATCAGCTCCTTCGCGGCGTCGACCTCCGCCGTGACCGACGTCTTGATTGTCTCCAGCCTGCTGAAGGTGTGGGAGAGCTCCTGGGCCATGTACGCCCAGGCGTTCGCCTCCGCCGAGTCCTTCACAGGGACCGGACCCTCTGGCGTGTTCACCAGTACATCCGGCCCCCAACCGGACCGCGCCAGACGTTGGATCAGCGGCACACCGGCGGCGGCCGCGTCCCACCGCGGATCACCGGCCGCAGTCCCCGGCTGCGAGGCAGCTCCCTGACGAGTCTCCGCAACGTTACCGGCGTCACCGGCCCTCGACGAGGACGGGCCTGACGCCGGACGGACCTCGGCGGTCCGACCCCCTGCGCCGGCGACACCTTGTGCACGCGGTGGGGCGGTACCAGGCCGTGGCACGCCAGCCCGACCTTCGGCGTCGGGGGCTGCACTCGCGACGGGTGCGGAACCTTGTCGCGTCGCCGCGCCGATGTCGCGCTCCCGCACCGTCTCCTCCGACGCTGCAGCGACTTCCGGTTGCCTCCGCGCGGCGTCATCCTGCCGCGGAGCGGAGCCCTCCTGACTCTGACTCTGCTCGGCGGCGAGACGCAGCGCCTTGTGAGGGGCCAACTGGGTCCCGTCCCATTTCGGGGCGGGGCTGCAAGGATGCACGTCGCGATTCAGAAGAAGGGCAAACAAAGACAAATCAAGCGACTGCAAAAGACACCATAAGGCAAACTCACATGTCGGACCGCTTGCGCTTCCGCGCGGGCTTCGTCGGCCGGCGACCCGAGCCTTGTCCGGCGGCCGCACGAGCTGCTGTGTCAGGGGTGAGCACCTCGCCACCCCGCGCCCCCACATCGGGGATCGAATGAGGCACGCCGGGTCCCTCGGGCGGGATCGTCTCCCGCGCGATCCCGGGTTCGGACGTCCCCGCGCCGGTCTCGGGGGCGGCCGGCGACGCGGAAGCCGTCCCGGCAAGGGAAGAAGTCCCAGCCGGAGCCGCGACGGCAACAAGGACCTCGAGGCTCCCTGCCGCCGCCGTCGACGTCGCGGCGACCGTGACCACCTCACCGGGACCGCTCGACGGGGGCCCCTGGCCCTCGCCGGCGACACCGCCGGCCGGAACCGGCTGCGCGCCGTCGTCGTCTGGGATGACGTCGTCAATCCACGCGTCGTCGTGGTGACCGTCGTCGCCGGCCTCTTCGCTGCTGTGGTCGAGCGCCGAGTCCGTGTCGAAAGCAGACTCGGTGTCGACCGCTTCGCCGCCCCGGCGACGACGCGCCCGGTCTCCCCTCCTCGCCTCGTAGGCGTCCTTCCGGGCCTTGCGGCGATCCTTTCGCCGCTTCGCCCTCTCCCCATGGGCACGGTTCGCCGCCCGACGGTCCGCGTCCTCGGGTACGGGCGCTGTCGAGCGCCGAACGGCTAACCCCGGCTGCACACAAAGGGAAAATGCAAGAATGCCGCAGTCATTCACCTGAAACAATACCAATCAATCAAGAAAGCGTGGGGAAGAAACTCACAAAGCGGATCGCGTCGGCGTGCGGCAGTGCGGCAGGGTGGCCCGCGACGGGCCACTCGAACTCGTTGTCGACGAAGTGCAGGGCGGACTTGCCGGCCGCCTCCGACAGCCGCGCCCCGATCTCGCGGTGGCTCAGCGGCTCGTCGAGCACCATCGCCGTCCCTCGGAGGTCGGCGCCCGGTGTCATCTCCCACATGGGGAGCGCGCGGCGCATCAGCGGCAGCACGCGGATGCTGTGGAAGTGGCCGGTGATGCCGACCATCGACACCCCCCGGTCACGCAGCACCGCCACGGCGTCGAGGAGGGGTTGGATCGCTGCAATCTCCCTCGCTCCGAGACCCCAGTGCCAGCAATCGGGGGGCCCGGACAACCGGGCGTTGGTGAACTTGGGCAGCGGGCCGGTGCGCTCGTTCTTCAAGTAGAACCACCGGTTATGCCACCCGGAGTTGGAAGAAGTATGCACCCACGTGATGTAGCCCGACGCCCGCTCCACGCGGAGACGCAAGCTCGCGGAGCCCATGAGCGGGACTCGCCCGCCGACGGGCTGGAGTGACGCCCTGAAGAAGTACCTCCACAGATCGAAGTTGGGGGGAATGCCGAGGTAGGCCTCGCACAGCGTGATGAAGCCGGCGATGTGGCCGATCGAGTTGGGATTGAGGTGCTGAACCTCGATCCCGTAGTAGCCCAGAAGTCCGCGGAAGAAGGGGTGCGCCGGCACCCCGAGCCCGCGGGAGTGGAAGTGGAAGAACGAGACGATGTAGTCGTCCGGCGGCGAAGGCGACCGCTCCGACGGCACCATCCACTCCACCGCATCGGAGAGCGGGCGAAGGAGACCCTTCGCGACCAGCCCGCGTAGCAGCTCCGGCGTCACTACCGACTCCGGCCACTCGTCTCCCTCTTCCGCCATCGGATTCAACGGGATGAGGGAGCGCGGACGACGCCGGGACCGAATCGACCGACGGCGGTTGCGAAGCGGACGGCGAATGGTGGCGATTGGGGCGAAGAATGGCGCGGAGCGAAAGGAATCGAAGCGATCGCAAAGGGAGAAGAAAGGCGAACAGTAACGGGCGATGGAGTATGCGAGAAGACTCCCCCGGATAGGTATGGCCTATTTATATGCGCCGAACCGGCGCTGTGCCGTTTCCCGCCTTAAATCTCGCGTCCCTTCGTTTTCCTCCGCCCTAACGTGTGCAGGTGGAGATAACGCACGCCTCGTCGCCGCGTTTCGTCCAAACGCCGCGCCTCTAGATCCGCGCCGGCGAAGCGACGCGACGCCTCGCGTCCGACGCCTCGTGGGCCCAATCGGTAGGGAAGCCGGTTTGGGCTCCCAGGTAAAGCGGCTAGGAGCTGTACACGCTCCGACGGCCCATTCCCGGCCCAAGGGTTCATAGGCCGGCCCAGCGTTGGGTTCGACGGCCGCTCTGGGTCAAAACGAGAGTGAGGGGTAATCAAAGGGGGGCACCAGCGGCCAGAACCCAAGTGCGCGGAGCATATGGGCCCCTGTCGAATACGTCCGAGTCCGAGGACGAAATAAGCCCATGGTTTGCTCATCGAGAGCTGGCAGCGAGCCGCCGAGACCGGTCGAACGGACTCGGAAACTAAATGGGACAATCTTCCGGATCATATGACACTGACCCCCGCTGGTCTCAACCGGGTCCCCGCTAAGGGCAAACCGGGGTGTCACTCGAACGAGCCCGTTTGCAACTCAAATGGCACCGCCCATCGAACCATCGAGGAATGGCGCGGACGGCCCCGATCCTCCATCCTCCCGACAGGATGCAGAAGGAGAAACGAACAAAGTCGAAACCGTCTTCGGCCGGACCCCCGAAACGATCGGGGGCTCGAAGGCATGCATTCGCACAAGAGACCAACAACGTGGTCGCAACACAAACTAAAACGGGTCTCGCGAAATAAGCCTCTTTATTCCATGGTTTTCTTTATACAAAGTCGATCTTCGTTAAACTAGAAAAGAAATTACATTAGTCCCATGAATCCATGGATTGGCCACAAATGGCCGGATAAAGAGGCCTAAGGGCCCCGCTGACACCACCCGCAGCAAAAACTCCTATGAGTGGGTGGAACCAGCATGACGGCGCCAGGGACTCCCCCTCGAGGGTGGCGGTGCTCAAACCAAGGCCACGTAATCCTCGCAGGAGCGACTCCTGGGACGCCGAGGGCTGACGAGAGCCCGTTTAATCCTCGCGGGAATGACTCCGAGTTCGGTGGGCCACGCCAAAGCAGGACGAAAACCTGCGATGGCGCCGGCGAGCACCGGCCGAACGTCGACGGCCGGCCTGGGTCGTTTGGCTCGAGTCATCGTCTCCTCCCTCGTCGGAGGAGAGAATGATGACCTCAGGCTTCTCCGACTCGGGCGCCGAGCTCCCGGCTACCGGATCTGGAGGCACCACCGCGAGCGGAACCGCTTCGACCACCGGAATCAGATCTTGGCAAGTGCTTGGAGGTGGAGGAGGCAAAGGGCGCAAAGCTAGTATAGGGGGCACGACGCCCTCTCCTTCTCTTTCCTTCGAGTCTCTCTTGCGCGAGTGAGATTTCTTATGCTTAGGCATGGTGAGTTCAAAGAAACCCGGCTCAAGATGCGGGCCTATTTATAGGCGCACCGCCCGGTCTAACATGGACCGGGTGTATAAGGGAGCGGCTGCGGAAGCCGAGGAGCACTGCCCAGCCGCATCGACGCCACGTGGACAATCCCCCACACGCCGCGACAAGCGAAGGGAGGATGGAATCCCGCCACAGTCGGCCCGTGGGCTGCAGGCTTCGGCGGCCGCGCCCTCTGAGCAAGGGCAGGGAGAAGTCCATCGGGCACCGGTTGGCCCGCAGGATAAGCGCACTCCCCCCTCGGACAAAAGAAGGGGCCCGGGGGCTCGGTCATCGTGGCTACGGGAAAACGACACAGCTCGCTGCCGCGTTACGCAGTGAAAGCCTGAGAAAAGCCTGGAAGCGAGTCTCCTACTAGCTCCCAGCCTCGGGGGCTACACCCGGCGGGTGCGCTCGCGCGCACCCGCCGGCGAACTGAATGGCCACGTCAGGCAGCCGTACCAGTCCCGACGACAGCACGGCGCTCTCGCCAGGACTCGGGGGCTACTGTCGGATACCTATTTTCTAGGTACCCTATACGGTATACACGCGGAATAACGAGATACGGGAGCCGCCCGAGACCCAAAGGCCTCGTATATAACTAAAAGATGGAAAGCTGGGCCCCTGGAGTGGCCCAGTCGGGCGGAAGGCTCGACAACGGCCTTTGGCCCACAGAGCCTCCGTTCCTCACGGCCTGTTAAGGGACCAGGCGCACGTGGCTGCACGAGCACAGCCCCCCACCCTGGACCACGATTGGTCCAGCGCTAAAGGAGCCCGCCTTGGACGTGGCAACGAACCCGACTCCCCGCGGCAGGAGTCGGGCGCCGCGGAGTCGAGCGACGTCTCCGACCGGGCTCCGGCCGGCCGCCGTCCGCCGTCCATGTACCCCGGCGGTGGTCGGGATCGGTGGAGGGACACGACCCGAAGCGAACCCGACCACCCGCGGCCGGGAAGCCATCTCGGCAGCGACATGGAAGCAGTGGTCAAACCCAGGTGTACGGCCAGCCAGATTCGGATAAGAAGACGCTCCATATCCACTCCTGGACGGTGCGAAGGTACACTATGCCTGACGTACGGCCGCGTGGGGGCGTCGCATCCGGATCAGGCGTGGAACGGGGAATGCATGCACCAAGTACGCTACACAGTAGCAACAGCGTGCGAAATGACCGTCGCCCAACTCCACAGGCATCAACAGCATACCAACAGCGATCAACAGTGCGGATCAGGGAATGGGCGCTCCACGGCGCCCAGACAAGACCCGGATGACATCATCACATCACCTGGCGCGGAGATTGCGGCGGAAGACGCCAGAGCCAGCAAGGACGGCCCGACTCCGCCTCCGTCGCCCTCTCACTTATCTTCCTTTTCTTTTCTTTTTCTTCTTTCCTCCATCTGTACCGTTCTTCCTTGATGTATAAAAGGGAGAATTGGGCCCAGGAGGGAGGAATAGTTCTTTTCGGCTGAGAGAGTTCTTTTGGGCTTACAGGACAGCTCATTTTCTCACACGAGCGAACACACTCACGCACAACGCAGAGACAGAGACTTGGGAGCGAATCCCTCTCTCGCCACGGCTTGTAACCCCTACTACGAGCAACACGAGTGAATCCTCAAACTGGACGTAGGGCTTCTTTTGCCTGAACCAGTATAACCCACTGTGTCAAACGCAATCCATCCGATCGCCGTCGAACTGCGCACAAATCTACTCGTCGGCCAGTTACCAAACACCGACACACATCTAGATGGCATCTTCATCCACCGGCGGCGGCCATGGCTCCCTTGGCCTGCCGGTCTCTGAAAAGCTGATGAAGAACAACTTCGCGCTCTGGAAGATGCAAGTCCTGCCCGCGCTCCGCGCTGCGCAGCTCTTCGACATCATCGTCGCCTCTCCGCCACCCAAGACCGTCGACGTCAAGAAGAATGACAAGACCGAGACGGTGGAGAACCAGGAATACGCGCGCTGGGTGGTACAGGACCAACATGTCCTCTCCTACCTGGTGTCTTCCCTGTCGAGGGAGATCCTGAGCCAGATCAGCACCTGCACCACGGCTCGGGAAGCATGGGAGCAGATCCAGGCCATCTTCTCGTCCCACGTGCGGGCGCGCTCCGTCAACACCCGCATCGCCCTCGCCACGATGCAGACGGGCGCCATGTCCATCACCGAGTACTTCACCAAGATGAAGACGCTCGCTGACGAGATGGCTTTCTCCGGGAAGCCCCTCGATGAAGAGGAGCTTGTCTCCTACATCCTAGCAGGGCTTGATTCAGACTACAATCCCTGTGTCTCTGCCGTTGTAGCTCAACGTGACACGGTCACCGTCAATAAGCTGCTAGGCCAGCTTCTGAGCTTCGAGACGACGCTCGCCCTTCAAGCCGGTGGCAACGATCATTAGCTCTCGGCTAATGTAGCTAGCCGAGGAAATCGAGGTGGCCGTGGAGATCGTGGCCCGCCTCGTCCACAACGCGGCGCTCCTCCTCCGCGCAACCGCGGCAACGACCGCAACAATGACAACGGTGGCGCCGGCAAGTCGACCTCCTCCAAGCGGAGTGATCGCCCTGAATGCCAGATCTGTGGCAAGGTCGGTCACAACGCTAAGAAGTGCTGGTATCGCTATGAAGAAGAAGATGAGCGGGCTGCTAACACGGCCTCAAGGAACGGCTCCGACCCGGCCTGGTGCTGCTACTCTGGCGCCACCGACCATATCACCTCCGAGCTAGACAAGCTTGCCGTGCGTAGCCGCTACACTGGGGAGGAACAGATCCACACCGCCAATGGTGAAGGTATGACTATTGAGCATATTGGTCATGCTGTTTTACAATCTCCTAGTCGAAATCTTGTTCTTAAAAATATTCTACATGTGCCACAAGCCAAAAAGAACCTTCTCTCTGTTCAACGACTTGCCTATGATAATCGTGCTTTCCTAGAATTTCACCCCCATTGTTTTCTTATCAAGGATCAGGTCACAAGGAAGGTCCTTCTTCGAGGCAGGTCTAGGGGAGGTCTCTACCCAATTCCGGCCGATGTGGTCACCAATTCAATAAGCAAGCAAATGCTGCAACCAAGCCCTCTGTCGTCCGGTGGCACAATCGCTTAGGGCATCCCTCTTATTTGATAGTCAATAAAGTCATCAGCCGCAATAGTTTGCCGTGTGCTAGTGAAAGTAGTGTTGAGTCAGTGTGTGATTCTTGTCAAAGGGCTAAAAGCCATCAGTTGCCATATCCAAAATCCTCGAGTGTGTCTACCATGCCTTTGCAACTTATTTTTTCTGATGTATGGGGACCTGCCCCGGATTCTTTTGGACGGCAAAAATATTATGTTAGTTTCATAGACGACTTCAGCAAATTCACCTGGGTTTACTTACTGAAATATAAATCTGAAGTATTCCAGTGTTTTCATGATTTTCAGAATATAGTTGAGCGTCTATTTAATCAAAAGATTATATCCATCCAAACCGATTGGGGAGGAGAGTATGAAAAACTCCATTCTTTCTTCACCCGTGTAGGGATCACACATTTTGTCTCCTGCCCACATGCACACCAGCAGAATGGAGCTGCTGAAAGAAAGCATAGGCATATCGTTGAGGTCGGCCTTTCTCTCTTAGCTCATGCTGACATGCCTCTGAAATACTGGGATGAAGCATTCTCAACTGCCGCCTATCTCATCAACCGGACACCCACTAAAGTTCTCAATTTTTCTACCCCACTTGAAACCTTATTTAATCAACAACCTGACTACTCCTTTCTTAAAACTTTCGGCTGTGCGTGTTGGCCTAATTTGTGTCCCTATAATTCACGCAAGTTAGAATTCCGCTCCAAACGGTGTGTCTTCATTGGATACAGCAATCTCCACAAGGGGTATCGATGCCTAGATGTTTCTACTGGTAGGGTATATATTTCTCGCGATGTCGTTTTTGATGAGCATGTATTTCCGTTTGCTTCTTTAAATTCCAATGCCGGCTCACGACTTCGCTCCGAACTTGATCTCCTTCCTCCAACTTTGCTCAATCCCAACGACATGGATTTTGTTAAAACAAATGGACAATTGCCTGATAGTTCATCGCCTTCTAATTTGGCTAATGACTCTGACTTACCCGATGTGGAAAGGAGCCCGGTTGTCTGTATGCAGGAAACGGAAGGAGCAAGTCCTGGTGCTGATGCTTCATCGGATCTGGCGCCGATCGCATCTACTCCGGCTTCTGTGCTGTCGGCGGCAGCACAGCCTGCGCCGCCCCAGTCCCCGGGCGCCACGTCGTCCCCGGTCGGGCTGTCTCCGGCTTCGCCTGCGCCGGGAATTGATGGCGCGGGATCTTCTGTGGCCACCTCCTCGGCGGCGGCTTCTCCACTGGTTGCGGCCGTTGCGCCAGGATCTCCTGTGGCGTCCTCTGGATCTTCTGCGGACGCTGTTCCTGTGGCTGATCGATCACCAACGCCTCCAGCAGCTGATACACCTCCTCCTGCTCGGTCTACTCGTCTGCAACATGGCATTCGACAGCCCAAGAAGTACACGGATGGCACAGTCCGCTATGGTGCTGGTCTCCTGGCTGAGCGAGGTGAACCTCGAGATCTTGCTGATGCCTTGGCTAGTAGTGATTGGCGACAAGCAATGGATACTGAATTTGAAGCCCTTCAAAAGAATCGTACATGGCATCTTGTTCCTCTGCGACATGGTCGTAATGTTGTTGGTTGCAAGTGGGTTTACAAGGTTAAACGCAAAGCTGATGGCACTACTGATCGTTACAAGGCACGGTTAGTGGCTAAGGGTTTCAAGCAACGCTTTGGAGTTGATTATGAAGATACATATAGTCCTGTGGTTAAACCCCAAACAATCAGAATTGTTTTGTCTCTGGCTGTCTCTCAAGGGTGGAGTTTACGTCAACTAGATGTGCAGAACGCGTTTCTACATGGTGTTCTTGAGGAAGATGTGTACATGGTGCAACCACCTGGGTATGAAGATAAATTAAAACCTGGTTTTGTGTGCAAACTTGACAAAGCTCTCTATGGATTAAAACAGGCCCCTCGTGCCTGGTATCATCGTCTCAGTGCCAAGCTGATTCAGTTGGGTTTTCAAGCCTCCAAGGCAGATATTTCTCTTTTCTTCTATAAGAAAGGAAAGGTGATTATTTTTGTGCTTGTTTATGTGGATGCCATTATTGTTGTCAGCTCAGTTCCTGATGCTACAAGTGCTCTTCTTTCTGATCTCAAGCTTGAGTTTGCTCTTAAAGATCTTGGCGATCTTCATTTTTTCTTGGGTATTGAAGTCAAAAGATCAAGGGAGGGATTGCTTCTTACTCAGGAAAAGTATACGCTTGATCTTTTGAAGAAGGTCAATATGCTGACGTGCAAAGGTGTCAGTACTCCTATGTCCACTAGTGACAAGCTGACTCTTCATTGTGGAACTCCTCTTGGATTAGCTGATGCAACAAATTATCGCAGTATAGTTGGCACGTTGCAATATCTTACCTTGACACGGCCGGACATTGCGTTTGCTGTGAATAAAGTCTGCCAATATCTCCATGCTCCCACTACTGATCATTGGACTGCTGTTAAACGAATTTTGCGCTACTTACAAACTACACTTGGTCTGGGTCTCAAGCTAGTCAAGTCTAAGTCACATGTAGTTAGTGCATTCTCAGATGCTGATTGGGCTGGCAGTTTGGATGATCGAAGATCTACAGGAGGTTTTGCAGTCTATTTTGGAGATAATCTTGTGTCAGGAGTGCACGCAAACAGGCTACTGTATCTCGTTCGAGTACCGAGGCAGAGTATAAAGCTCTTGCTAATGCTACAGCAGAAGTTATATGGATTCAAACTCTTCTAAAGGAAATTGGTGTTCCAAGTCCTCCAGTTGCGAAGCTTTGGTGTGACAATATTGGTGCTACTTACCTTTCGGCAAACCCTGTCTTTCATGGCCGCACTAAACATGTTGAAGTAGATTTTTACTTTGTGCGAGAAAGGGTCTCACAGAAGTTGCTAGACATTTGTTATATCTCAACAAATGATCAGGTTGCGGATGGTTTTACTAAAGCACTCTCTGCAAAGAAGCTACAAGAGTTTGTCTACAATCTTAACTTAGATAAGTTATGATTGAGGGAGGGTGTTAGAGATAAAGCCTAGCGACGTTATCTCCATGTAAACGTGTAGCCGAAGTAAGGTTAGAGATAGAGTTAGTTACTCTGTTGAGATTTGATGTTATCATGATGTACTCTAGCCTGGCTATATAAACATGTATGCGTGCACGTAATGTGCATCGCTTCCGCCTCATTTTACAACGTCGGCCCACAGCTCGCCATGGACCCGGGCCTGGTGTACGCGCCGGCGCGCGGGACTACGTCGACTTCCTCTGCTTCCTCAACTACACCACGGAGCAGCTGCGCCTTTTCGCGCCCGACATGGCCACGTGCACGACGACCATGCTCCCCGGCGACCTCAACTACCCCTCCTTCGTGGTGGTCTTCGACGGCCGCACCGACGTCCGCACGCTGACAAGGACGGTGACCAAGGTGTCCGAGGAGGCCGAGAAGTACAACGTCACCGTCGTAGCTCCGGAGCAGGTGAAGGTGACCGTCACGCCGGCGACCCTGGATTTCAAGGAGCAGTACGAGAAGAAGACCTACACCGTCGAGTTCAGAAGCTTGGCGGGAGGAAACATGACGGCCGGATGGGACTTTGGTCACATCAGCTGGGAGAACAAGGATCACCAGGTCAGGAGCCCAGTGGCGTTCCAGTGGAAGAAGTGATGGAAGTAGAGATTTGCAGTAGAATAAGAAGATGACTTGGAATGATCCGATGCTGTCCTCTGTTTGTTGGTCATGGAAAATTCAGTATCCTCTGTTTCGGCAGCAATCGGTATTAACAATGACATACTGTTAAACTTGCATGCTTGGAAAATTCAGCGTCCTCTGTTTTTTTTAAATAAGAAATCAGTACCTTTTGTTTCAGCAGCAGTTTTTCTTAAGCCATTTTTCCATACAAAAAAAAAAAGAAAACTTGATTTGCGTTCTGTCTTGCAAAGCCATGAACAGAAGTTGCAATTGGTTGTTCATTAGGAAACGTTCGCCAATGGAGGGCAAGCTCAGGTCGCCGCATCCCGAAGACTCGTCGTCGTTGTCCTCCCTCGCTCGCTTCCCTTGAGATCAAGGCGCACGACGCTACCCTACCTCATTCTTCAGCTCGATCGCCGCCCGTCGTCACCATGTCCCATGCCGCCCAGCAGATCCTCATGCTGCTGCTTCACGCGGGCAACATATTGGCTTCCGTGACCGGCGTGGTGCCGTTGTCTGACGGTGGCGACCAATCGCATGTAGATGCAGAGGAGCTTCTCGATCATACGTTAGGAAACGGACACAAAGGTCACCGGCGAGGTTGGACAGAATCGTGTCGTTGAAAGTGCGGGCTACTTTCTTTAATACACTTCTTCTTTCGTCTCAAAAAAAAAAATGACAACTATTTTGAAACTGTAGGGAATATGTTGACAACTGTTTTAGACATAACAAAGTCAACTGCCGAGTTTGCACATTGCAAAGCTTACATAAAATGGACTGTTTTTGTTATTTTCTCATTGAATTAAGGTAATACGATGCCTCAATCAATCCATATAAGTACTGTTAACTATTTTTTGGAAAAAAATTTATCTATTTTTAGTAGTAGAAGGAATACATGGCGAAATCACCTGGATGAATGATTTTGTACCACATTGTAATTAATACATACGGAAGGTGAAGATTTTGATGCACAACAAATTAGTTATGATCAATATATATATAGAATGTGAAGATTTTGATACACCACAAATAGAAGGTCAAGATTTTGATACTACACAACAAATCGGTGCATGCCAAATCTGAAGGCAATTGCTGATCGTGCAACCAAGCCCCAGCGTATAAATATCTTATACCGTCACAATAGCAAAACACCTCATCAATAGAGCATTGCAATTTCTCTCTCGAAGGAGAGTTGAGAGCCAGCCATGAGAAACATCCTCCTCTTTGTTGTTGGTTTCATAGCCATTTACCTGATTACCACACCCACCACAGCATTCCCCGACCCCGTAGACATTGATAATCCAACCATTCAGGAGATTGGCAGGTGGGCTGTGAAGGAGCACGTCAAGAAGGCGAGCGATGGGATTAAATTCATCAAAGTGGTGAGTGGCGAGAAATATCCTGACCTGGATTTAGGCACACACTACGATCTCATCATCGACGCATTGAACCGTGATGGCAAGGATGGCAAGTATGAGGCAGAGGTGTACAAGAGGGATCTCGGGGACATACGCCTCTCAGCCTTTAAACCGGCTAACTGAGAGTCAATTGTTTCATAATTTTAGATGCAGATTGTAATAAGCCATGTAACGGTGCCTTTTTATCACAATAAAATTTTTATTATTAGTTCGTTGAGACCCATATGTTTTCTCTAGTCGAGTGTTGTACCAGTCTACCAGAGATACTATTGCCTTGAGAACAATCGTGTTCGCTATGTTTTAGCTGATATTCCTTGAACAATCGTCTTCGCTATGTTAACTGACGTTCTGTCATTCTGTGTCCCACTTGTGATCGGTTCTTTTATCTCGCGCACATATGCAGAAAACGGCCCTTGCAAAAGCTCGGGCTGGAGCGAACAACTGATGGTCAGGGATTCAACTGAGGCAAGTGAGGAGATTTCAGGCGAGACAAGGCTAAGTGGAAGATGTTTCTTTTTCAATATTGGTGCCTATTTTTATCCAATTCTAATCCGAATGGAAGATGCCAGGAGTTTTCGTCCAAAATCGTATATAATTGTCATCTCCGCCTCAAAGTAGAAGAATATAAATGAATTCCATAATCTTATCTCGTTATGTACATACCGCTGGGTCAACTACCCTAAACTGCAGCGACGTCCGCAGTTCCGCACACTGACGCGGACGGTGACCACGGTTTCGGAGAAGGCCCAGACGTACAAGAGTCAGCTGCGTGTGAGGCTCGAGCATGTGAAGGTGACGGTCACGAGTTCGTGCTCGTGACAATAAACCACGCCGTGTGTTTGGCCATTGCGTGTGTGGGTCGCGTCTCGTTGGTTCGTGCTCGTGATGGCGTCCAGTGTCAATATGTTTGTGTCAGGCCAGGACGGCGTGCGGTGTGGCCGCGTTCTAGATCGAGTCTGACAGCGCGCGGCTGCGCTCTCGCGTTGGCGTCCATCATGTTGTGTGGCGCGTTCTAGTTCAGGGAGTTGCGTCGAGCCGGATGCAGCGTGCGCAAGGATCGCGCTCAAGGCTGGGAGACCCGGACAGCAGCGGCTCGGAGAGAAAGACTCCGGTTCGCCAGGAAGGTGCGTTCGTGCGCGTGAAGATCAGCGAGTGGGTTGCATGAGCGCTCAAGGCTGGGAGACCCGGAGAGCAGCGTCTATGATCGTGATCTGACTGGAGAGAATCGATGTTTGCAGCATTGCACTCATATATTGTTTGCATTGAAAATTTCCCCACATATATGATCTTGGATTTCTTTATACGGAAATAAAATTTTTCAAGCCTACATACTATGGACAGCTCTCGTTACTTTCTCAAGTATAATATGAGGCCTCCATCAATCCCATATAACTTTGATTACTATTTTGGAATGAATTCTCTATTTTAGTCGTAGAAGCAAATAAGTGCCAACATCATGTCATAATGAAGCAAATAAGGTGAAGATTTTGATGCACGACAAATTTGAGTATGCCAAATTGCATAGACAACTTTCTGTAATCTGCAGCCAATTGCTGGCGGTGCAACACAGGCCCAACGCTATTTAAATGTCCCCAGATGCCCTGTACCATCACCATAGCAAATCGCCTCGATCATCAATATCAAGATTGCAATTTCTGTCTCTCGAAGAATAGTTGCAAGCAAGTCAACCATGAGAACCATCCTACTATTCCTCACTGGCCTCATAGCCATTTACCTCATTAGAGCATCTCCAGCAGAAGACCGAAAAGGGAGACCAAAACCTAAAAACTGTCAAAACGGCCAAAAACTGCTCGAGCAGAGTACCTAAACGGATACCAAAACCTAAAATTTTTTAGTGTCCACCTAAATTTCTCTCTCCTGAACTCATATTTGAGTTTTCACTTCCTGGAAACCTAAAACTTGGGAACTCACGCGGGAAAGGCCAACCGCTCGCCCAGGACATTTCATCGCCCGCCGCGCCGCCGCATCCTTCACCTGCTGTCGCGAATTTCGCCGCCGGATCCCATCGCCGCCCACCGGATCTCGCCGCCCTTCGACTTCCCGAAGCCCCTGCGCGCCGTTGCCGCCCTCTTCGCCATGCGCGCCGTCAAGCTCCTACGCCGAGGGTCGCTCCCGCGCCGCCACCAGCCTCCTCGCCACCACCGCCAAGGAAGACGACGCGCCACCACCTTCCCCCAACGCTTCCTTCATTTGCGTGGTGCCACGCCGCATCCACACCTCTCCGCGCGCCTCCTGCTCCCGCCTCCGCGCCGGTGACCATCCTGCGCGCCGGGGAGCGCCATGGCCTACCACGCGGCCATGGAGCGCCATGGAGCTTCACCGCGCGCGTGGAGATGCCGGTGGCCGCGAGAGGGCACACGGGGCGGGCGGCTCACCGAGCCCCGACGGGGAGGTGTCATCGGCGTGAGGGGCAGGAGGCTCACCAGGGCGCGGGGAGCCGCGGCTCGCTGGCGGAGGCGTTGGTGGAGGAGGGGAGGAGGAGGGCGAATGAAGGTGGGTGGGTGGCCGGTGGAGCTCGCCGTGGTAGAGAGGATAAGGCGGGAGAGAGCTGGCCAACTGGGGAGTTCGCCAATCGCCATGGACGCCGAGCTTGAGGCCTGCAGGCGATTGGGGCTGAGCGGTGGTGGCGTGCGTGGTTGTGGATAAGGCTAGAAATTTTGCAAAAAAGCCCTTGCCAAAAGTTGTAATAATTCATAAAGTTTCTGTGTCTTGACATTTTTATGAAATCTTTCCTGAAGTAAAGAGTATTTTCAGAAAGCTTTATAGGTATCCAGTTTTAGGTATTCTACTGGAGAGGAGCACAAAATTTTTCCACAAATCTTCTCTCTCTTGAACCTAAAACTTGTTTTAGGTCTTCGTTTTTTGGTTTTCTGCTTTCTGCTGGAGATGCTCAACAACCACCACAGCAATCCCTATAGACATCAACGATCGACGCGTTGAGGAGGTTGGCAGGTGGGCGGTGAGGGAGCACGTCAAGGAGGCGAAAGATGGGATTCAGTTCAACAAAGTGGTGAGTGGCGATGAAAAGTTTTTGGGGCTCATCTTGCAGTACGATCTAATCATCGGAGCGTCGAACAATGAAGGCAAGGATGGAAAGTACGAGGCAGTGGTGCAAGTGAGGGATGGGAGAAACGAACATTTTCTCATATCCTGTAAACCGGCAAACTGAGCAAAAATTGTTGTGGTCGTTTTAGATACTATTATTTGAATGTAATAAGCCATGTAAGGTGCTTTTCTGATCGATGCATGGTATGGTTTAGAAAATTGGCGACCATCCAGTTCAGAGATGTGCGGTCATGCTAAATGTGTGGTCCAGCAACCAGTATTTATTCTTGATATTCGATTGAAATTGAAAAAAATTATATAGCAAAGGTTAAGACTATGGAGTATTTCAGTAGCGAGATATTGGGAACAAAGTCTCATGCGCTTGTACCAGTGTCATAAGCGATTAATTACCAGCGGCATGATCAGACTAATTGGCAAGAACAAGCGAATTAGTGGCACCAGCTGTGGCCTCGTACGCCTGCAAAAGCGCGCAACGTCAGCACAGCAGCGTGCTAGTACACCGGCGCTGGAGCAGCAGCCCATGAGCTCGGTGAAAAGTCGGTCTCGTCGCCGTCGTCCATCTCCAGCTCCTCCGGCGTCTGGCACACCCGCGTGTGGCAACGTCAGGCACGTACGCACAATCGCACGTCGCTCGAGAGGCCCTGCAGCCTCTCGTTCTTGCGCACGGCGCGCTTCACATTTGGTGTCCTGCACCTTCAGGGCGATCGAGGTGCACGTCGTGCTTGATCACCGGCTTCCGCGCCACCACCTTTTTTTCCTTCGCCTTGACGCCGGCCCATGCATCGTCGGTCGCGCGATGCGAACGGCGCATTGAGTGCCAGGTGCAGGCCGGGCTTGATCGCCGGCTTCGGTCCACGTCGCCGTCCCTACGTGCTGCTGGCGCGCCCCACATCATCTCCGGTGGTGCGTTGGGTTCAGCCAGACTCACATGAGGACGAAGGTCAAGCGCCATTTTGCTGGTTGCCAACGTGCTCGAGGGCTCGAGGGTCGAGGCAGGGTGGAGTCAGTCGCCCCGCGTTCGGGTCGTCGGGACACTCGCCGAGAAGACCAAGTTCCTCGACGTACGTACAGGGCTCCTCTTGCCATTTCCGGCCTGACTCTAAGACGCTGGTCAAAAAGCTTTAAGCCATGCCAATTTGCAGGGAAGTGATATATAGCACAACTAGTAGGTAGATAAAGCACAGGAGAACAGACCCTTAAGAACGGAACAAAAGACTCTGAAAAAGCTTCTCAAATCTAGAATGCTAAGGAAGGGTGATGCCAACACCAAGTAAGTATTTTTCAAATAGGCAAACACTAGGAAAATAAAGAATTACATTCACTCCCTGGAAACTGACAGTATATATGCAGGTCTGGACCTCACAGCAAGATAAGCATCACATTATATATGAGCACTACATGAAACACATAGGCCCAAGCATGCCTAGACAGTGCTCCATCAATTTTTCCAGCTTGGGTGGCAACCCCGACACCTAGAACAACCTGAGCTTCGCTTCACTGAAAATGAGGTTAAACGCACAATAAAAATTGCACCTAAGGAGAAAGCCGGCCTGATGGCTTCATTGGTCTTTTCTATTTTGCTTCTTGTGACAGGATGGGTTGACAGCCCTATAATTCCTCATCAAGTTTCAGAGTGTCTATTCCCGTGTCTACTCCCACGTGCACAGCAGCACTCCAGTGTCATACCCTACTTAAGAGAGTATGTTGTGCATCAAGTATCAGTCCCTGGATCAGTAGCTGATACGCACAAGAACACAGAAGTGATATACAAAAGCATACTTCGATTAGGAAGGATACCTGATATTAAACCCTAGTGATGGTAAGACAAGGATTCAAAACCATCCAAGTCCATCCGATCAACTAGGCGAAGCAGACAGCGGAAACCTTGGCCCAAGCCACAAGCAGACTTGAGAAGCAGAACCGAAAACCCAAACGTCGACGTCTCCTACGAGGTCTTCACCCACTGAACCAACAAATGCAAACGCGTGAGTACGTAAGGTACTCAGCAAGCCCTACACTACACAAGGGTATATATACATGCATATTTGGTTCTAGCAAGGAGGAGGCTGAATGGCTCATTTGCTGAAAGCAAACTTTATGCAGGGTTCACTAAAGCAAGTCAAGGAGTCATAGATAAAACAGAGAGATTTTTGTCAATATTTTAGTTGGTTGGCCCTGGGGGAGTATGAAGCCTTCCCGCCAGTTCCCAAAGTTTTAGTTGGGCCTTCTGACCTCAATGGTCATACCGACCCGGCATCCATGCCAACACTTCCAAAACACGGGTTGACTACAACCCACTCACACGCCAAGGAGAGAAAAGAGGTGGCTAATCTCAAGGGCGCAAAACCATAACGGGTCATATGCCGTGACCACGTCCATCCGGATGAATTGTTATCCTCTGCAGAGGTTGTACAGCTTTCCCCACGAGTCACGCACCCTTTGCAAGGGGGTACGTAACGCTTAATCCATCTTCTCTGAGTAGTCTCACAAATCCACCACGGAATCACACTCAGGGGCCTGTGACTTGAAAAGTCACACATCGGCACAATGCACCTGTGAGGTACATCGCGCTCCTACAAGGAGTTGCAGGATCCTGTAACAAATACCAGGACAGGCGGTATTCCCGTAACTGATACCGGGATTTCCGTAACTGATAGCGGATTCTGCAACCGGACCACGGGTACGTTTCCCGGGTCTTTTCCTGAGCTTCCGTTGCCTCTACTGGCCTCCGATGGTAAGTGTAAGAGTACGAAGAAGCTAGGGTAAGTCCCTTTCGGGTTCCGTGGTTGTACGGAAATCGTTATGCTTACGAGCGAGAGAACCGGTCCTTATGTGACCGGGCAAGCACCAAATCCCACACTGGGGGTCTATCACACCACCATCACCACACTAGTGGTCTTGCCCGCAGTCCAACCCATCCCAACATCTTCATCACCTAACACAGTTGTGCTACTCCCAAACCCAAGTATCACACACACCACCAAACTCATTTAACACATTTGAAAAGCAAGTATATGAGTAAGGTGTGGCAATGTAGAAACATTGCGGGGGTCCTAAGCATTCTAGTAGCAAGGTAACTGTGCCATCATAGAAATGATGGAACCATCCTAGGTTTATCAAGGTGATGGGTAAACAAGGGTAAACAAGGATCCGTATATTAATGCCTAAAGGCATCAATACCGGTAAGCAAGTAGGACCATAGCTACACAAGCAGTAAAATAACAAGCAATGCATAATACGAGAGTAAGCTCTATAGGTGCATTTGCGAAAACAGTAGGATCAATCATGATCAAGGAGAAGCAGAGCTTGCCTGCAAGACAATATCCTTAATCTTCAAGTTCTTGCTCTTCAGATTCTTCGGTTGAGGTTGATACCTTCAAGTCCTTTCCTCAAAGCTCAATTCCTCTGACTTGTATTTAAGCTTGGATTCTTCAGCTTGTTCTCGAAACTTGCGAAAGCTAGCGCATAAAAACACACCACGTAAACAAACTATAAACGCAAAAGAAAATAAAGACCAAAAGAGCCAAAAAGATCCAATTAACTCCAAAAAGAACCAATAGAACACCAATGAAGAATCGGAGACACAAATCATTTATGGTGCGGTAAGTTTTATTTTAAGAAAGGTTTTATCATCTTAAAAGGCTATTAGGTATGCATTGAGCACTACGGCTTTTAATGTGAATGAGGGATGCTAAGCCATGAGAAAATCATGCTTGCATGTGAGGGTGAGTATGACGTGTGTACGTGTTTCTTTGTACACTTGCGGCACTAAGGCTTTATATAGGTTGTCACCTATATAAAGGTTAATGCAATAAGCGTACGAGGTGTAAAGTGTGTCATTTATTTACCTATAGGTTAAGATATTACCTAATGGTGATTAACTAGTATTTTACTTACTGCATTAGTTACTAAGCTAAGCTACTAGTTATTTGTCATGAGCTAAGCACATGACGGTGGTACGTGTACGTGAGCATGCGTGACATGAATGCATTGGCTCAAACGGAAAACCACGACCAAATAAATAGGAACTAACAGGAAATTCCAATAAATTCCAAATGAAAGACAAGTGATAGAATAAGTCGGATTGGTAGAGATTGGTGACAAGATTAGGGTAGGTTTTATGCTACGAGATGAAAAGGGCATTGGTGATATGCGATATCGATGTCGTATGGTTGGTCGATATGGAGATTTATTGGATGAGAGAGGAACTTTGGATATGGGTGGTTTGTAGATCTGGTGGTATTGAATCGAGGATGATTTTAGATGAATTTTGGCGGAAGAATAGCCAAAATCGGAGTTCGAACGGAAAAGATATGAATTTTAGAAGTTTGCCGAGAAAAGGATTAAGCTTAATAAATTAAGCATTGATATAATCCTAATTATTTTGAGATGGACAATGGTTGGAAGATGTTTAGAATGGCTCAACATATTTTTAGGAATTTTGTGGGATTTTTCTGACATCAGAAATGTGCTCGCAAAGAAATACGTGTACACTAACCGGGTGCACTCAGCATTTTCCTGAGAGAAAGAGAGGCTGCCAGATCATCCGAGGGCTTATTTGCAAGAGTAAAAAGGTTCTGGGGACTTTTTGGTAAATACAGAAAGGATCGAGGGACCTATCTGTAATTATGGAAAAGTTTAGGGGCCCTGGTGTAAAATGATAAGGGCCAAAATGTAATTATGGAAAAGTATAGGGGTGTTTATGTAAAAATGCAGGACTATAACATAATTACAGAAAAGATGGAGGGTTTATCTGTAAAATGTACAAGGCCCGGGGATTTTCTGGATATTCTGGAATTATTTTTGTATTGGAAAAGATCAAGAGAGGCTGACATGTGGGACCGAGATGCACAGTGCACCAGGCGCACTGTTCTGTGAACTTGGTGTATGAGTGTGTGGACCGGAGAGTGGGTGTGCGTGGTCCACGGTGCACCGGGTTCGTGGACCGGCGTGCTGACTGGGCGCGACGACTGGGTCGTGTGGGTCCCGCGTGCCGACGTGGCGTGCCACGTCGGACGGCGGCGCGACCGGGTCAGACGCGGTGGCGGAGGGCTGCGCGCGGCGGCGGTTCGCCGGAAAGCTCGACGCCGGTGCCTAGGGTGGACGGCGGGCGACGAGAGCTCGTCGTCGTGGACGAACGCGCGACGGAGAAGCTTCTCGGGCTAGACGTCGACGACTGGAATGGATGGAGGGGCGGTGTGGCGCGCCGGCGAGTGAGGGGAAACGGCGAGGGTGTGCGCGGAGTGCGAGTTTGTGCGCACAGGAAGATGCGGCGAGGTGCGGCGAAGGTGAGGCGAGGCTCGGCATGGCCGGGCGCGGACGGAGGGCTGCCGACGACGTGGTCGCGCGGCGGCGAGCGGCGGCGCTCGGTGCGGGGTTGAGTGCGCGTGGAGAAGGAGAAGGAAGAAGGGCGCGGAAGGGAGAGAGAAGCTAGGGGAAGCTCACCGAGGTCTCGACGGCGGCGGAGGAGATCAGGAACCCGACATCGACAGAGATGGCCGGAACCCTGGCTCTTGCCGCCGACGGAGCTTTAGGCTCGGCAGCGCGAATCAACGGCACGGGAGGAGCAGGGCTTAGAGAAGGTCGGGGAAGTGAGGAGGAAGAGGGAAGGGGGAGCTTCCACGACGGCGAGGGAAAGGGCCGGAGGTGGTCGCCGGAGCGAGGAGAGAGAAGAGAGGGAGAGCTAGAGTGGCATGGGGAGGAAGGAGAGGAGCGCGGTGTCGTTTATAGGCGGCGATGGCGGTGAGAGTTGCCAGACTTGGCGGGCGCGTCACGGAAGCGAGAGGCGGTGCGGCACAGTAGGGCGGCGGCGCGGCGGTATGGGCGGCGGTGGCGTTGATGCGACGGGACGGAGGAGGAAGAGGACGACGGTGGGGTCCACACGTCAGTGAGAGAAGGAGAGGGAGTTGGGCCAGGCAAGCTGGGCTGCGGCGCTGGGCCGAGAGGCTGGGCCGGATGGGCTGCGCGGGAGTGAAGAAAAGAAAAGGGGAAAAAAGGAAGAGAGGAGAGGAAGGCTGGGCCGGGAAAGGAGAAAAGGAGAAAGGGCGGCCCAACAGGAAAGAAAATGGTTTTCTTTTTACTGGGATTTGAGTTTGATCAAATTTGAATGGATTTCAAATTGACAAAGGAGGGAACAAAACCAAAAGCACTCAGAAAGAAAACAATAAACTCCGAAATGCAGATGGTGAATTTTGATGCAGCTTCAAATTCCAAACTTTGAAAATTGAATTGGAAACTTAATCTACTTTATTTTAGTTTGTTGTAAATTTGGAAAGGGTCAAATTTTAGTGGAATTTTAAATGAACCAAACACTTGAGCACTTATTTTATATTTCAAAATTTCAAATTCAAACTAAGTTTGAATTATTTTTAGTAAATTTTATTTCGAAAAATCATGGCAAGGTAAGAGGTTGCACAAAAATTTAAATTTAGAGTGATTTTTATTCCTTTTTATTTGTTTCCAAATTTTGGGGTGTTACATCCAGGGAAATGATAAGTCAGGTTGAATTGGAAAATCGCATGGGTTGGGTTCAATGCCAAATGCCTGACATGAATCCACCGCTTCATGGAAGGAAGTTCTTTGGCTGGCTGCTAGTTCAAAACCATATCCAAACAAAAGAGAATCTCCTCAAGAAGCATTGTGTCGACTCCGATCAGTGTGAGCTATGGGCACACATCCAGAGAGCTCGGCGCACCTCATTGCCGGTTGTGCGTTCGCAGCGGGGGCATGGGCACGCCTTGGCGTCACGATCACGGAGGATGATGTTGCCTCCTTGTGGCGAGTCCGGCCACCAAGTGGTATGCCTGCTGCTCATTTCAACGCATTCCTTCTACTTTGCTGCTGGCACATTTGGAAGCACCGCCAGGACATTGTCTTCCGCTCTCTGCCCCTATGCTACAATCGCCTCTTCGTCGGATGTCGCGAGGACGCCGAACTTTGGTCATGTAGGTTGCCGCAAGCTGACCGGCATATCGCCCAACATTGGGCCACGATGTTCCACTCCCAAACCTCCTCTGTAACAATCTCAAGCGACATGTAATATCCTGCTCATGTATGTGCTTTTGAAATGAAATGAAAAGGTGATGATGCTCTCCCTCCGAATTCCTCAAAAAACAAAAGCAGAGACTGTTATATTCCTCTATAAAGATATAGTAGACCGCACATATGTCAACTTGGATCTCTTTATATAGAAATACAAACTGTCAAGCCCTGCATACTATGGACAGTTCTCGTTACTTTCTCAATTATAATACGGGGGCTCAATCAATCCCATATAACTTTGGTAACTATTTTGGAAAGAATTCTCTAATTCAGTCGTAGAAGCATGCCGAAAATCAGGTCAATGAATGAATTGGTACTAAATTATATTTAGTATACATAGAAGGTGAAGATTTGGATGCACAACAAATTAATTTCTGCCAAACGCATAGATAACTTTCTATAAATCTGCAGCCAATTGCTGTTTTTTAACCCAGGCCCAACCCTATTTGAACGTCCCGAGATTATGCCACCGTACCATAGCTAAACACCTCGTCAATATCAACATTGCAGTTTTTGTCTATCGAAGGACAGTTGCAAGCCAAGTAGCCAACCATGAGAACCATCCTGCTATTCCTCGCTGGCCTCGTAGCCATTTACCTCATTACGACACCCACAACAGCAATCCCTGTAGACATCGACGATCTAGGCATTCAGCAGGTTGGGAGGTGGGCGGTGATGGAGCACGACAATGAGGCGAACGACGGGATTCAATTCAACAAAGTGGTGAGCGGCGATTTAAAGATGATGGGGTTTATCTTACAATATGATCTCATCATCGACGCATTGAACAATGATGGCAAGGATTGCAAGTACGAGGCAGTGGTGCGCGTGATGGATGGGAAAATCAAACGCACTCTAGTGTCCTTTAAACCGGCAAATTGAGCGACAATTGGTGTGCTCATTTTAGATGCTAGTTGTATTTGAATGCAATAAGCCATGCAAGGTGATTTTTGATCAATTCATGTTACGGTTAAATTTCCTTGCGTGCTCTCTTGCAAAGCCATGAACAGAAGTTGCAATTGGTTGTTCGTTAGGAAACGTTCGCCTATAGAGGGCACGGCTGCCGGGCTGAGGTTCGCGACGTCTCTTCCGGCAGGCAGCCGCGTCCCGAAGATTCGTCGTCGTTGTCCTCCCTCGCTCGCTTCCCTTCAGATCAAGGCGCACGCCGCTATCCCACCTCGTTCTGCAGCTCGATCCGCGTGGTCCTCACCCATGCGCCCAGCAGGCTTCAGTGACCGGGCGTGGTGCCGTTGGCTGACAAGGAAACGGACACAACACACAAGGGTCACCAGCCGATGGCCATCGAGTCAGGACTCAGGAGCCTGGTGGCCTTCCAGTTGAAGAACTGATCGACAGCGATGCACTGATGCTGTGTCCGTACGTAGTAGACTAATAAGTCAAGACTTGAACTTGCATCTTGTTTTGTTTTGTGTGAAAACTGAAAAGAACACACATCTTGTTGAAGAGTTGATCTATCGCTCAGTTATGATTGTTGTCAACTTGATTCGGTTTATCTGCGTGCTTCTTGGATGACTGTTTCGGCCTAAGCCATGCAGTTATCATCACGGAGATAAAAAATCAAGGTGAAGCTGCTAAGCAACTCTGTTTCGGCCTTCTCAACTGCCTCTGATTTCCTCAATGCACGCGGCACGCCCCGTTGTGACTTGTGAGACTTAATGTCTGTATGATTTTTTTTTTTTGAAACGATATCTGTATGATTTGTTTTTGAGATAACGATATCTGTATGATTTGTTTTCAATGAGCGATATCTGTATGATTCACAAAGGAAGTTGTAGCCCAGCAGGTGTGTCAACTAAATGATATCCGTTTGATTTGTTTTTTAAAAATAAACGGTTTCAATTCTCTTCACCAATCATCATCAGCCAAAGTGGGCTTTGTTGGGCCGGGAAGATCCTTTCTGTTTGGAAAACGGTTTGAATGGCCTGTTTTCGTAGATTCTTTTTTTTTTTTTGTTGCAATGGACGACTGTTTTCGTAGATCCTACATAAAATGGACAGTTCCCCTCAAAAAAAAAAACATAAATGGACAGTTGTCAGCAGAATGAATGAAAGGCTTTGCGAGCCTCTACATAAAATGGACGTAGACTTGTATGTCGACAACTGTTTTTGTTATAGACATAACAAATTCAAGTGCTGAGTTTGCACACTGCACAGCTTACATAAAATGGACTGTTTTCGTTATTTTCTGAATGATGAATTAAGGTAATACAATGCCTCAATCGATCCCCTATAAGGGCAAGTATAACGCTACACATAGGCCCGTCTCATGCGTTGTTATATAGAATTTTTGGTGACATGGAAGAGAAAGAGGGAGGTGAGAGAAAGAGACGGTTGTTTCGCGAGACGACCACCTCATGCGCTAAAATTTAGGAGTATTAGACGGCTTTCACACTATTATAGGAGTTGTAGTCGCCATACAACTCATAAATATTTCTTTTTACATCCACAAATAAAGGAAATATGGTACTTCTTTTAGACAACTAAAACAACCGTCCATTGTATATGTAGTCTCATAAATCGTCTTATGATTATAAGACCACCTACGAGACAACACCTTTGTACATGCCCTAAGTCTGTTAGCTATTTTTTGGAAAAAAAATATCTATTTTTAGTAGTAGAAGGAATACATGGCGAAATCACATCGATGAATGATTTTGTACCACATTATAATTAATACATACGGAAGGTGAAGATTTTGATGCACAACAAATTAGTTATGAGTGATTTATATATAGAATGCGAAGATTTTGATACACAGCAAAAACAGGGTCAATATTTTGATACTACACAGCAAATCGGTGTATGCCAAATCAGAAGCCAATTGCTGATCGTGCAACCAAGGCTCAGCGCCATATAAATAACTTACCCCGTCACCATAGCAAAACGCCTTATCAATACCAGCATTGCAATTTCTCTCTCGAAGGAAAATTGAGAGCCAGCCATGAGAAGCATCCTCCTCTTTGTTGTTGGTTTCATAGCCATTTACCTGATTACCACACCCACCACAGCAATCCCCGTAGACGTTGATAATCCAACCATTCAGGATCTCGGCAGGTGGGCTGTGAAGGAGCACGTCAACAAGGCGAACGATGGGATTACATTCGTCAAAGTGGTGAGTGGCGACAAATATCCAGACTTTGGGATAGGCTCACACTACGATCTCATCATCGACGCATTGAACCGTGATGGCAAGGATGGCAAGTATGAGGCAGAGGTGTACAAGAGGGATTTCAGGGACTTGATCCTCTCATCCTTTAAACCGGCTAACTGAGAGTCAATAGTTTCATAATTTTAGATGGAGATTGTAATAAGCCGTGTAACGGTGCGTTTTTATTGCAATAAATTTTTCATTATTAGTTCATTGAGACCCATATGTTTTCTCTAGTCGAGTGCTGTACCAGAGATACTATTGCCTTGAGAACAATCATATTCGCTATGTTAACTGATATTCTGTCATTCTGTGTCCCACTTGTGATCTGTCTTTCTTTTATCTCGCACATGCAGAAAATGGCCCTTGCAAAAGGTCAGGCTGGAGTGAACAACCGATGGACTTGATTCAACTGAGGCAAGTGAGGAGATTTCAGGCGAGAGAAGGCTAAGTTGAAGCTGTTTCTTTCTGAATACTGGTGCTTATTTTCATCTCCGCCTAAAAATAGAAGAATACAAATGAGTTCCAAAAATTTATCTCGTTATACATACTGCTGTGAATGCATATGGTATATCTTTGGGGTCAACTACCCTTTGTTTGCAGTGGTCTTCGACAACCGCACCGACGTCTGCACACTGACGCCGACGGTGACCACGGTTTTGGAGAAGGCCCAGACGTACAGAGTCAGCTACGTGACGCGCGAGCTTGTGTAGGTGACGGTCATGCCGAATACCTTGGAGTTGACGACACCGAACGAGAGCAAGAGCTGTTAGACCACAAACCACGCCGTTTGTTTGGCCATGGCGTGTGCGAGTCGCGTCTCGTTGGCGCACGAGGTCGTACGTGCTCGTGATCTCGTCCAGTGTCAATAAGTTTGTGTCAGGCCAGGACGGCGCGCGGTGTGGCCGTGTTCTATTCTAGATCGAGTCTGACGGCGCGCGGCACTACTAGAATTCACCGGTTTCCCTAGGCCTGAAATCCTAGGGAAAGACCCAAAAAACCCTAGGGAAACATGTTCCCTACAAAAGTTCCTAGGGAAAGAGTAGTAGGGAAACGGTTGACGGAAAATCTTCATTCCCCTACGATTTCTGACCAAAACGGTAGAGAAAGTCTCTCTTTCCCTACGAAACCAGACGCCCTAGGGAAACTGATCAGAAAAGTAAAAAAAATATAAAACGGCCTCTGCCGCGAGCCGAGCCGCTGCCGGAGCCGAGCCGACGCCCGGCGTCACTCTCAGCCGCCTCCACCGCCCTTCACCGCAATGCTGCCGAAGGCGCCGCCGCCCTTCACGGAAACGCTGCCGGAGCCGCCGCCGCCCTTCACGGAAACGCTGCCGGAGCCGCCGCCTCTGCCGCCCTTCACTGCAACGCTGCCGGAGCCGGAGCTGCTGCCGCCATTGACCGCAACGCTGCTGGAGCCGGAGCCGCCGCTGTCCTTCACCGCAACGCTGCCGGAGCCGCCGCCGACCCTGCTTCTCGTCATTCCTCGACCTTGCTCAGTTCCGCATCGCTGACCCAGATGGACGGACCTCGTGATGCAACAGAAGCCTCCTCGCCAGCCTGCAAAAATCCACGGAAGCGAGGATTTCAAATCACCAACCAGGCAAGCAGATCCATCTCTGCAGGGTCGTGTACGACACAGGAATTAAGACAAATAAGAGAGCAGTTCCAACGACCGAGAAGCAATTCAAGGAAACTATGAACCGGACATCTCAAGCTAGTTCAGAGAGATCTCAATACTCACAAATCGTTTGGATTCAGCCAGTGGCTAGCTGCTCCTGGTATGTGACTCTAGCAATTTTGGAGCGCGGCGGCGCAGGGGACATAGGCGACCACGGCAGAGCGCTCGACGCGCACGAGCTCCTCGCCGGCAGCCGCGTCGACGAGAGGCCGCCGGCGTCGGCGACGTCGAGGCCGAGCTCCATGGCTGCTGGAATCGAGCGCTCCGTGAGCTTGGGCACTGCCTCAAGGACGGTATAGTGTGCGGCAGGACCCGTGGAGGGGCGTCCCCTCCTCGTCGCCGCCAAGGCCCGTGCGTGCAGGAGAGAGAGAGTGAGAGAGAGAGGGGAGGATGAGAACGAAGGTCTCGGTGACTGATGAGAGAGAGAGTGGTTGGTTGAGAACGAGTGGCTGCTGAGGGAAGTGGATAAGAACGAAGTTTGAAATGTTGTCCAGCTGTTTGATTTCCCTAGGAAACCAGGCAAAATCCTAGGGAATGATTTACTTTCCCTACGATCTTCAAACAGCCTCTAGGGAAACTATATTTCCCTAGGACTTTCAAAAAATTCCTAGGGAAACAATGAAAACTCTAGAGAAAATGGGGGATTCCAGTAGTGCGGCTGCGCTACTCTCGCGTTGGGGCCCATCATGTTGTGTGGCGCGTTCTAGTTCAGGGGAGTTAGCGTCGAGCCGGATTGGGGCCAGGTCTTCGACCGTGTGGCGGCGGAGACGGATGCAGCGTGCGCGCTCAATTAGTGAACCGGCCGTGGCCACTCTTGCGAAAGCGCGCAACGTCAGCAGCGTGCTCCGCGGGCACTGGAGCAGCGGCAGCACCACCAGCCGGTCCGCGCGCCCATGAGCTCGGTGGAAAGTCCGATCCTGTCGCCGTCGTCCATCTCCAGCTCCGCCGGCGTCTGGCACACCCGCCCAGCCGCCCGCCGTCGTACAGGAACTGTGACCCGTGCCGTAGGCAACGTGAGGCACGTACGCTGGCGTAGTAGGAATCCATCAGGCCCGGCAGCTAGCTTCTCGTTCTAGCGCACGGTGCGCTTCACGGTGCGCCCCTTGGTGTCCTGCACCTTCAGGGCGAGGTGCACGCCGTGCTTGACCACCGCCTTCCGCGCCACCACCTTTTCCTCGCCCTGAAGCGGCGACGTCCGGCGCATTGTTGAGCGCCAGGTGCAGGCCGGTGTCAGGACCGCTACTGAAGCTGTGTGACAAGGTGGAAACAGGGACAAGGCGGAGTTTGCAAGTTTACGCTTTCTTATCTAGATTGGAGTATTTCTGAGTGGGCTGTGTTGGTCATCGCTTGTATACGTGTGGGTTGGCTGCAGGCCCAGTTAAGCCAACAGGCTATATGTATTCGATGTAGCCCAGTACCGGAAGATGACCACCTCGACTGCACCAGCCTGGAAGCGGACCTTCGACGTATTTGTGTGTGCGATGACGGCATGAACAGAGTTGTGTAGTAACCCAGTAACTTGGGAGCGCTCCAGCGGTTACCGGAGGTTGATTTTTTTTTTTTTTTGCGGGTAAAAAAAAAAACGCAAGATTAGTTCTGTATATTGAATTGACTTGGCATGTTACTGGATATATTCCAAGCGCCTTATCTCTTGTTTGGAACAAATTCTGAGCATTCCCAACCCTGAACTTTTGCAGTGGCAAATATCTAATTGACCGTGGGAGTTTGGCCACATCATTTGGGAGAACGAGGACCAACGACCCGGTGGCTTTCCAGTGGAAGAACTGAAGACTTCGGTAAATCGACCACCAGCAGTATTTATTTTTATATTCGATTGAAACTGAAAAAATTATGTAGCAAAGATAGGACTATATTTCAGCAGCGAGATATTGGGAACCAAGTTGATTTCTCGCATGCGCTTGTGTACCAGTGTCATAAGCGATTAATTAGCGCAGGTAATATACCAGCGACATGATCAGATAATTAGCAAGAACAGGCAAATTAGGGCACCTCCAACGCTCGTCCTTTTGCCGTCTGTGTGCAAGGTTTTTTGCAAAAACACCCCCGCCCACCCGAACAGACCGCGAAGCCGTCGCCTCGCGACGCGACGGCCTCGGCCCGTGGCCCGAGGAACGGCGACGTCTCGGCGCCCCGGTTGTAGGAGTCGTCTGCGAGCAATCGACGGCGGTGGCGGATCCGATGCACCCTCCCGCTCCCGCTCTGGATTTGGCGCGCGCGCGCGAAGGCGCCACTCCATGCGCGTCCCTTCGCGCCATTTCCCCACCCTTATCTTCTCCTCGATGCACAGGCTGCAATTGGAGACGGATGGATTCTGAGGAGCGCGAGGCGGCGGCACCGGAGGTCCGGCCTTCTATGGCGGCGCGCGGCAGGAATGCGGCGCTGGGCGGGAAGGCGGCGCGGGGCGGGATTGCGGCGCCAGGCGGCAAGGCGGCGCGGGGCGGGAAGCCGGCACCGGGCGGGAAGGCGGCGGGAGGAGACTGTCGGTCCGGCCATCGGAGCGCAGCTTCCCGCCGTACGGAGGCGTCATCGGGGGCGGCGGAGGTGGCGCCGGATCGCCGCCCAGGAGCCCTGGCCACTCCTCGCCACGGATGTTCGTGCCCCAGGTGAGTTGACGACATGCCTCAACTTTTGGTCTGAAGAAATTGTACATATCAAACTTCTTTTACATGAAAATCAATGCATTCGTATGAAATCCTTTTGATTGGAGATTCGGTTGAGTTGTTTCTTCTGCCCATTTTGATTCGAGATTTGCTCGATTTTTGTGTACGTCATATTATGATATGAGCAGCAGCATTCTTCAGTCAATTCTGTTGTTGCAGCATGCGTACTCCAGTAGCTGGGCTCGTTATGATGATTGTGTTACTCATTTGATATGTACTATCATAATACTATTTGCTATATGAATATATTCGATGTTTATGAAAAAGTAAAAATATTGAGAGTGCTTCTTAATCTAGATGTATGAATTATTCATGAGGTATATAGCAATACAATGGTACACACAAATGTTATTCATGATTGATCCTAAACTACATGCAGAGCATTAAACAGCTATACAGACAGACGTTGTCTATAGATTGTATGAGCTGTCTATTTAGCTGTCTGTGTTGCAGATTCTTAAAACTTATAGACAGCAGCTGTCTGTGGGTTGTAGATGCCCTTAGAGCACCAGCTGTGGCCACGCCTGCAAAAGCGCGCAACGTCAGCAGCTGCGTGCTACGTTCGGGCGCTGGAGCAGCAGCAGCGCCAGCCGGTCCACGCGCCCATGAGCTCGGTGAAAAGTCGATCTCGTCGCCGTTGTCCATCTCCAGCTCCGCCGGCCTCTGCCACCCGCCGTCGTACAGGAACCTGCCCGTGCCGTACGCCACGTCCGGCACGCCGGCGTAGTACACGTCCATCAGGCCTAGCTTCTCGGTCTTCCGCACCGTGCGTTTCACGACGCGCCCCTTTTGCTGTCCTGCACCCTTCAGGGCGAGGTGCACGCCGTGCTTGATCACCGACTTCCGCTCCGCGCCACCACCTTTTCCTCGCCCCCAACTTCGTCTGTCGCGCGACGCGAACGACGACCGTGCGCCCCACGACGTGCGGCGCATTGAGCGCCAGGTGCAGGCCGGGCTTTTGATCGCCGGCTTCCGGTCCACGTCGTACGCCACCGTCGCTCCCGATCGCATCATGCGTATCTGCGGTGAGGGCACGTGAGTCGATCGGTGGTGCGTTGTGTTCAGCCAGACTCACATTTTCAGGAAGGTGAAGCGCCATTTTGGAGATCGATGTGCACTGGAGGTCCGGTCACAAAGGCACCGCCGCGGGCGCGGGGCTGCTTCATTCCTTCCATCGCTACGTACGTAACGTACCCAGCCGCAGCCGGGAGTTTAATTTGAGCGCGCGCGTCGAAGCACCCCGGCCACCGTCAACGTGTGAGTACGTACGGCGCGAGCTGGAGGTGCTGCTGGTTAATTGCCAACGTGCTCTGCTCGAGGGTGGAGTCAGTCGCCCGCCCTATCGCACCGCGTTCGCGTCGTGACACTCCAAGTTCCTCGACGTACAGGGCTCGTCTTGCCATTTCCGGCCTGACTCGCCACGGAGGCGCGCAGTACCGGAAGATGACCGCCTCGACTGCATCAGCCTGGAGGCGAACCTTCGACTTATTTGTGTGATGACGGCATGAATTTGAGTTGTGTAGTTAGTAACCAGTAACTTGGGCGCCCTCCAGCGTTTCCCGGAGGTTGATTCGATCGACCTTTTTTTTTTTAAGAATCACGAGCTCCTCTTCATTAATCATAGAGGTTAGAATCATGTTGCAAACACTGCAACAAGAAAGGGGAGGATTGTTCCACGCAAACAAAGCCCTATGACGTGATGTATGCTGAGCACATAAGTGTGCCGCCCAGTTTGCATCGCGCTTTACAAATTCCATTGAGAAGGAAGAGAAGTTAACACAAAGCTCTTGAATATCCGCAAGGATAGTAGCAATTTCCGAGCGGTCATAATCCCTGGCTTTCCACAAATCGACTAATGCTTTGGAATCAGTCTCCAGAACAACATGGACACCTTCTTCTTCTGCTAGTAACTTCAGGCCCGACCTGCATGCTTCAGCTTCTGCAATGAGGGCAGAGTGAGCAGAGGGCAGCCAATCTGCAGATCCCTTTAGAAAATTCCCATTTGCATCCCGCACTACAGCACCCACGGCTCTAGAATGCTCCCATGGGTTAAACGCAGCATCAGTGTTAAGTTTTAATGTACCCGCTGCAGGTGCATTCCAGTTCCTCTGGCTCGATTGTCGGACAAGCCCTGTTGTCAAACGGCGCACATGCAACAGATGAGCCGTGGTGTCTAGTGCCCAGGTGATAGCCTTCCTCAGTGGTATTGGAGTCTTCCCATGGCGGCGGTCATTGCGTGAGCACCACAACGGTGGATTAGTTCTGTATATGGAGTTGACTAGGCATGCATGTAGCTGGATTCCAAGTGCCTTATCTCTTATTTGGAAGAAATTCTGGTCACGGTGTGCTCTGTTCCCAACGCTGAACTAACGCTGAACAATTATATATAGTCGCTTGTATAGATGAAGAACTAACGTTGATGAGATATGTAGCAGGCAAAATTGTGTAGATGAAGAACTCTCAGGTGCCGGAAGCTGCAAGCCTGTATCATTTAGGCGTACTTACCTATCTTAACCGTACTATGGGTTCGTTCAAAAGAAACACGAGAAGAATTTGATGCTCCTGATGACAAGATAAACGACCATTTGGATGGCAGTGGTATTTATTGAAGATGAAACTTCAATTTGTTTTGTATTCCAGAATTTCATTTTTGTCGTTGTTGATTGAGAGTTTTCACATACAGAAAATAAAAAGGGAAAAAAAACTTACCTGCTATTCATTACTCCAAACATCAATGCTAAAAAGAATGTGTGCCATAACATACACTCAATCCCTTTATGCGCATCCCATTCCCACCTTAGAGCGCGCTACAGGCGCCGCCAATTTCTAGTATACTCTAATTGAATTCTGTATCTTGTACATTGACAGATTGACTAGATAGACTCGGTTGACTGGGATTATGTGGCGGTTTCGCGGTTTCCACGCGCTTGCGTAGCGAAAGACCTGGTCACAAGTTCAGGCACGCCACCTTGTCAAAATGACAGCATGCCGAGCGGGAGTGGCTAGGCGGAAAGAACAGAGCACCCGCGTTGGCGAATCGCCGGAGTCGACGCCGGTGGCTTCTGCAAGGGTCAGAGATGGGTGAGAGCCTACTGCCGGGCGTGTGATCAGGCTGTGGGAGCCAGGAGTTGGGGATGCCGTCGACGGTGAGGGGCTGCCGGAGACCAGCATGGCAGCGGCGCTTGGCAGAAGAACAGCGCACAGGCACGTTCTCGTGCTCTCTCAGGTGCAGGGGGAGGTGAGAGTGGGTGCGGCGAGGGTTTTGGTGGGTTTCTCCCCGGCAGAGGCGGACCGAGCAATAGGGCAAGGTAGGGCCGCCGCCCTACCTAATTCTCATTCCAATTCCCATATCATCCTCGATTGGAATAAAATCTTTGGAATCGACCCATCACCACTACGAGGTCAACTACAAAAGGAAAAGGAAGGGGGAGGATTTTCAAGAGGACGGGGAAGGAGATCTTGGTTCTCACCTGGGGCGTGGGGGGGGGGGGGGGGGGGGGTCGCCGCCGGAGTTGACGACCCTCGAGCAGGAGCGGAAGCGGGGAGGGAGAAAGAACAAGGACGAACAAAATCGTCTGAAGTTGGCCACGCGAGAATCAACATAGTGCTAGATGAGAGTTAAAGCAAGAAAAGGCTAAGACTGACTCCAACCCATACACAAAATGGGTCTTAAAAGTGTAAAAACAGCCCTCCAACAGATGACCCAAAAGAAAGACTCATTTTAGGAATGATAGAGGGAACGATCCACAAATGGAGCATCTTCTCTAGTGACCGAGCCGTGCGTGTATCCTCTTTTCTTCTTCTCCGCCGGCGATCAAGTTGAAATCCTTGACGGCGAAGCGGGGGCCCCGGCGAGGTGGTGGCGCTTGAAGCCACAGCGGCGGCGGCGCGCGGGCCGCGCGGCGGGGTGGCGGTGCGCGAGGCCGCGTGGGGCAGGGCTGCGGCGCTCGGGCACGGCGAGGCGGGGCGGCGGCGCGCCGGGGGCCGTGTAGGGGCAATGTCATTGCAGAGAAAGAGATCCGGCGGCATGATGTAGAGAGGAAGGAGGAAGAAGAAGATATTGTAAGTTTTTGGGTCTTCCATTGGAGATAGATGTTTTTTGGTCCTGTATGTTTAAGTCCATAAACACTCAATATAGAGTTTGGGTCTCCTTCACCGTTGGAGTCAGTCTAACCACATCTACAATTTGGATATATACATTATTATCAATTTGGATGCACCTAATTTGATTACGAATCAAGCAACCAAAGGAACACCTAAAATTCGTACTCAAACATGGTGATTAGAAGGAGAGGGAGGGGACGGTAAGGACATGGACGGAACATATTTTTTTTAAAAAAAATGAGAGAACATTCATTTTGGTTTTATTTTCTATATAGTTGTTTGATTAAGAGAAATGAGACAGATGGTATTTCTTAAATTTTGTCGGTCTAAAATAAATGTATTTCGTAAAATGCCTTATATGTGCATAGTTAAGTAGTTATGGTGCGATCGTGGAACAAGACAGAACGAGACGATGTTGCGATGAGCCATGAACATAGATCAAGATGACAGTGGTGGCTGCGGCATAGGCGCGTCTAGTATTTAGACGTTTGTCTCTATCCTTTTCAATCATACTTGTAACATTTGGCAAATTCTTCTGACGTATTCTTATACACTTTTAAACTTTATCTAATACATTTCTATTATCATCTCTTTCACGTTCAACTAAATATTCTAAAATGTTATAGCTTTAAAATAATATATTTTATGGATGACTCAAGATATTTATTAATGGATTTTTGTCTATATAACAATGATATGAGGTGACAAACGAGGATTTTGATATATCAGTTTGTATAAAAGCTACAACACCTTCACAATTTATTTGTTCTCTTTTTGCTCGAACCAAACTCTCCAACAAATTGCATAGGCAAACAAAGTGATATCTCCAATAAAGTATGAATGGTGCAGATATTGAATAGGATGTGTTTAACTCCTGCATATATTTTGGTCTCTCGTTCTTCATTGTAACCTTGTATTTTTTTTTCTTTTGTTAAACCAATTGCACGCAGCACCCCGAGTGTTTATAAAAAACAAACAAAAAAATTCACTAAATAAATATCATATCTACGATAACTTATGTATGTAGATAAAAATTATAAATGTAATTTTTGTACTAACTCGACGCCTTATCTAGAAGTATTAGCTAGGTCTGCCACTGTCTCCGCCGGGGACGGTTGCCATTGGCATGACCCGACGTGTGGCCATCAAGCCTGCAACGGGAAGCTAGAATCTCCTAGATGTATGTGCAGTTGTTGACTTGTTGTGGACTGGTGAGGGTGAGCCAGAAGGCCTTCACCTTCGACCTGCATGCAACACTTGGCAAGCTGAGGCTTCGACGTCGACAGGAACTCAGAGCGGCAAAGATGCTCCTGGCACGCTAGCTAGTGACCTCCCGGACATGTGATCCCAGGGCCAGGCGTAGTAGGAATCACATGAGTCAACAAGTCCGTGGTGTGGACGTGCGCACAATGCTATGGTGCGGAAGGGGACAGATGATTCCTGCTTCCCATATACATGTCATTTATGAACAGAGCCATATCATCTAGTCTGGCATTCATAGCTTATAGAACCCGCAAGGCCGAGAATGCACATACACATGCCACCGTTCTTACGTGCTGGTTCACACAATGTTCTCGATGGATAATAGGTCTTGGTCGTTTGTAAGATGGTCGCGTTCTTAAGATTCTAGTCAGTTTATCAGCAGTGCTATCTGACAGATCGGCCAAAGCCTGACCCCAGCCTCTATCGCAACTAACTGCACACCAATCAAATTGTCATGTGTGATGTTAGTCATACTGTCCATTTAGGCATTTACCAATATATCACAGCTAACTGCGCGCCAATCAAATAGTTAGCAGTTCAATGCGATGATTTGCCAGCAGGCTTAAAGCTAGCTCAACCTCTGGCCTGTTTCATCCTGAGTATAAAAGAAACACTGCTTAGCCTTTCTAGCATGATCTTGCTTTGTAGACCAGATTGCTCATTGGTGCTTCCTTCACTTGTTTAAACAACCAGCAGAGTATAATTCTATCCAGATTCTTCCTGAAAATAAATTCTGACCAAATGCTGAAGATACCAGGAGGAAAACACCATATCATCGAGCTTCAGCCGAGGTAGGATTTTAACGATGGATGTTCAAAACCATTGTCATATGACACGAAAGCATTACGACATTTACCGGGAGGACAGGTAAGGGCTTGAGCCCCCCCACCCCCCCCCCCCCCCCCCCCCCCCCCCCGCTCTGGCTCCACTTGCTCGGAAAAGCATCACTCTTTATAACAAAAAATTAAATGCTTGCAACAGCAATCATCAAAGCACAAAATTCTGTGTTACATTTTTTTAAAAAAAATTACATGGGAGATGCATTTGTTTTTCATATTATTAATGTATACATGTTAGATGGCTTCGGAATCCTTGTTTCTTTAAAAAAATATCATGGATGTTGAGATGAACATCTTTGAACTACTCTGCCTTCGCTCATGGCCCAGCATTGCCGTCCGCGAGAACGACGAAGACGCCCTTGCGCTCCACTCCAAATGTGTCGCCACGGCCGCGACGCCTTTCAAAACAAGCAGTAACTTAGACAAAGATGTGGATTAGCTGGACGAGGAGACCCAGGCTTGAATTGTGCAAGACACAGTCATGGTAGATAAATCTTGAACAAGTCCATGTGACTACATTTAGTCTATAAAAAAAAATATAAAAACGTATGTCTATGAACTTATGAAAAATATGTAATGGGTCTAGCCGTGCACTTTGAGCGGTTCACCTGGTAGTTGTTTCACAAAGAAAAGTTTCGTACATATATGGTTTCCTCTTTTCTTGTTTCACGTCAACATAAAGACTCATGCCGGTTGAACGTGTTGACACCGATTTTATCACGTTGATGGTGGAATTCCGATTCTCTTGTGGAGAAAACGGGAACAGCTGCGTGGGCATGATCTAGGCGAGATAATTTTTGTACCATATCATTCGCAAAAAAAAAAAAAATTTTTGTACCATATAAAGAAGAAACCTAGTTACCATACCCACCACAGCAATCCCTGCAGACATCAACAATCCGATCATTCAGGATCTCGGCAGTTGGGCGGTGAAGGAGCACGTCAAGCAAGCGAACGATGGGATTAAATTCAGCAAAGTAGTAAGCGGCGATCAAACTTTTGGGATTAGGCTATAACTTGGATCTCATCATTGACGCATTGAACCATGATGGGAAGGATCGATGCCAAGTACGAGGCAAAGGTGTACTTTAGAGATGTGATGGATAAACGCACTCTGTTAGCATTTAAACCGGCTAACTGAGTGGTACTGTAGGTGTGGTATTACTTGAATGTAATAAGCCATGTAAAGGTGCTGTTTGATCAATATTTCTTATGGTTTCACAAAAATGGTGATTCTATAACACTTCCTCCAGTCTAGAGAAAATTCTATCGGGTTACATGCAGTCTTACTAAATATTGACCACCAGCATTTCTTTCAATATTTCTATTGAAATTGAAAAAATATGTAGCAAGATAAGGCTATTTTCAATTGTTGCCACAGTGGCTATTTTAAATTGTCGCCACAGTTTACTAACTCACTAATACGGTTTTACTGCCCCATAAAACAAAGCTCATGTTCATCCATATAAGAAACGCTAAGTAAGATTCAAGAAATACAAAAGAAAGGCTAAGTAAATTGTTAAATACTTCACTCAGACTAAAAAAAGTCAGGGAACTGAGAATTCAGACCAGAAACCTTACAAGGTCAGGAAACACTGATGGAATTCATCCATATGTGCTTGTAATTTTAATCAGTGTTGTATTTTCCCCCTACTTCATGCTGGGCAAAAACATTCTCTGGAGCTACTTACGAACACCTTCCATGACATTGTTCAAGGATAAATCACTGCCACTGTGACCACCTTTCAGCACCGATTCGTATTGGCAAAGGGCTCATTCAAGAGGTTCTATGAACAAAAAGGGCAATTTAGCATGGGAGAAATATCAGGTGCACATGAAGTATTTGATGAACATGTGCACAAACTCATTGAGAGCCATTGGTGCATGGCCCATGATTTTAACAACCATGAATCCAGGGACGTTTGTCAATCTGTCATAGTGTCGTTCCTGTCAATCTGTCATAGTGTGTGATAGTCCAAGTAAATGCTAAATTGGTGTACCTGCTAATTTCTTTTTGCCAATTTTGAAGAAAATTGCTGAAATTACAAGTGGCCTTGGCCCCAAGTGCCATCGATCATCTCATATATCAACTTCACACAGGATGTATGGTGGTGAGCAAAATTTTGTTTTTTACATCAAATCCATCATCACCTACCCCCACACAAGCTTGTGAGTTGTGAGAGCCCTACTATGTGAGAAGTGGCCGGAACTGCGCTGAACCTCTGTAAAAGCCAACACCCGGCGTGCGTTCCTTCACCACGAGCACATACCGTCGTTTGCGATGGCTCTTGTGCCAGTTAGCAGTTTTCCTTGTCCTCGCTCAGCTCACCCACTCTGGTTTCGCCCCAGAGATCAAGAACACCTACATCATCCATGCCGACCACCTCGCCAAGCCGGCGCACTTCGCCACGCACGACGACTGGTACACTTCCATGGTGGCCACTCACTCACCTCGTGCGGCGGCCAACACCAGCGGCCGAATCCTGTATACCTACGACACCGTCATGCACGGGTTCGCCGTCCAACTCACCGGCGGCGAGGCCCGGCCGGCGCATGTCGAACGCCCGGCGTTCACGAGGACAGGGTGTTCCAGTTCCTGACCACGATGTCGCCGGGCTTCCTCGGCCTCGACACGGGCTTCGGTGTCTGGCCGGAGACGGACGTCGGGGACGGCGTCATCATTGGCTTCGTCGACACCGGTATCTGACGCGGAGGCTATGGGGAGCTTCGACGACCGCGGGCTCAGGCCTGTCTGGGCGAGCTGGAAGGGCGGGTGCATCGACGCCAAGGACTTCAACGCCAGCTTGTGCAACAACAATCGTCGCCGCCAAGGCCTTCGACGCTGACGCGGAGGCTATGGGGAGCAGCTCGAGCTGTTCAAGGTCCGGGTTTGGCGGGTCAATGCTGGTTTGCGACCTAACCCGTGTGTGTCAATAAGGTGGGTTGGGCTGGGCTGGTTTCAGTGCTTTCAAGACAGGTTCGATGACTTGCTGGGTTGGGCTTGTCTGGGTGGTGCCAACGGTTTTAAACGGGCTGATTATTTCAAGTGAAGAATACGTCGATACGATGACGAAGACTGCCGGCCTGCTGGCTTTCGAACTTGCATCGTGCATTCGTGCCTGAGCCAGGAGTATCTACGTACACGAGGTCAAGTACGTGGTCAGGGATCTATCACAAACCTACACTTGCCCGCAATGTTTGCAAATTGCAATAGGACGTTGATCCCTTGTACCTTTACCAAAAAGTTTCCAAACAAGTGATTTTTCTAACCTTATCCTCTTACTTCTTTTATGTGCCGATGACAATCGAGATGGAGAGCTAATTAGCTGGATGTTTAGCTACAGTAATATCTAATTCATCATAATGTGCGTGCGTTGTGAATGTTTGAGTTGTACTGTGTAATTCGCAAAAAAAAAATATACCATTTTTCTCATTAACTAATACACCCTCATCCTAATTAACTAACCGACAATATATATTAGAGGAAAAGGCTTGGATGTCCGCGACGTCGGAATCGGCATCTTTGCCCAGGGCATGGCGAGGGGCGTGGCCCCCCAAGGTGAGGGTCGCTATGTACATGGTGAATGACACCTCCACCCTCACCCCCCCCCCCCCCCCCCCCCCCCCCCGGTCCCAATCAACTGCTGCCAACTTTGTCGCGGAGGCCGATGCTGCAGTAAAAGACGACGTCGACATCATTCCTTGTCGCTTGGCTTCCACCAGGCTCCATACTACGATGACACGCTTGCCATTGCGGCGTTTGGAGCGGAGCGCAAGGGCGTCACATTGATAATATAGAACTTTGTGCTTTGATAATTGCTATTTACAAGCATTTATTTTTTTAATAACGAGTGATTGGGGGGGGGGGGGGGGGGGGCTCAAGCCCCTTACCCTGCACCATCTCGAGCCTTGAAGAAGACGTGGCGCCTGAAAAAATAGTGGGAAATATCGTTGTATGTGTGGACGGACGAGGCAGTGGAAGTTTTGTCGGTGCTGCTGGTGGATTTGGGCTAGTTAACTTAGACAATTTCAACTGGTTCCGAGATGGTATCGATGCCGGTGAGGCTTTCACTATTGAGTTGCATGCACCAATCAGTTGCATCTACCAACTTAAGCTGATAGAGAAAAGTAGGCAATTCGCTTATACTCCAACATTCCTCTTCACGTGCATGCTCCCTCAGGCCGCTAACGTAGAATATTAAAGTAGGCATCAATTTATTCAATAAATCGCGTCAGCCATGATTCGAACTCGAGACCACTGGCTCTAATACCATATTGAGTTGCATGCACCAACCAGTTACACCCACCAACTTAAACTGATAGGGGAAATGTAGGCAATTCACTTATACTCTAACATTCACCTTCCCGGCTCTCACTCAGCAAAACTGCCGGCGAGAAGCTCCATGCCTATATGAACTCGGTGCCGCACCCACTGGCTTCTCTCAGCTTCGCCTGTGAGACTGCCATTGGCAAAGTCATTGCCAAATTGTTAAATACATCACTCAGACTAAACAAAGTCAGGGAACTGAGAATTCAGACCAGAAACCTTACAAGGTCAGGAAACACTGATGGAATTCATCCATATGTGCGTGTAATTTTAATCAGTGTTGTATTTTCCCCCTACTTCATGCTGGGCAAAAACATTCCCTTGAGCTACTTACGAACACCTTCCATGACATTATTCAAGGATAAATCACTGCCACTGTGGCCACCTTTCAGCACCGATTCGTATTGGCAAAGGGCTCATTCAAGAGTTTCTATGAACAAAAGGGCAATTCAGCATGGTAGAAATATCAAGTGCACATGAAGTATTTAGTGAACATGCGCACAAACTCATTGAGAGCCATTGGATTGCATCGCCCATGATTTTAACAACCATGAATACAGGGGACGTGTCAGTCAATCTGTCATAGTGTCGGTCCTGTCAATTTGTCATAGTGTGTGATACTCCAAGTAAATGCTATATTGGTGTACCTGCTAATTTCTTTTTGCCAATTTTGAAGAAAATTGCTGAAATTACAAGTGGCCTTGGCCCCAAGTGCCATCGATCATTTTATATATCGACTTCACACAGGATGTATGGTGGTGAGCAAAATTTTGTTTTTACATCAAATCCATCATCACCTACTATGTGAGAAGTGGCCGGAACTGCGCTGAGCCTCTATAAAAGCCAACACCCGGCGTGCGTTCCTTCACCACGAGCACACACCGTCGTTTGCGATGGCGGCCATGAGCTCAAGGCTCTTGTACCAGTTAGCAGTGTTCCTTGTCCTCGCTCAGCTTACCCACTCTGCTTTCGCCCCAGAGATCAAGAACACCTACATCATCCATGTCGACCACCTTGCCAAGCCGGCGCACTTCGCCACGCACGAACTGGTACACTTCCATGGTGGCCACTCACTCACCTCGTGCGGCGGCCAACACCAGCGGCCGAATCCTTTACACCTGCACGGGTTTGCCGTCCAGCTCACCGGCAGCGAGGCCCGGCGCATGTCGAACGCCCGGCGTTTACAAGGACCGGGTGTTCCAGTTCGTGACCACGAGGTCGCCGGACTTCCTCGGCCTCGACACGGACTTCGGCGTCTGGCCGGACACGGACTTTGGCGACGGCGTCATCATCGGCTTCGTCGACACTGGCATCTGACCGGAGAGCGCGAGCTTCGAACGACCGCGGGCTCGGGCCCGTCCGGGCGAGCTGGAAGGGCGGCTGCATCGACGCCGACGACTTCAACTCCAGCCTCTGGCCTCTGCAACAACAAGATCGTCAGCGCCAAGGCTTCGACGCTGACGCGAAGGCTATAGGTAGCGGCCTCCTCTCCCCAAGGGACTCGTTTGGTCACGGCACGCACGTCACGTCCATAGCCGCCAGCTCGGATGTCCGCGACGCCAGAATCGGCATCTTTGCTCGGGGCACGGCGAGGGGCGTGGCCCACAAGGCGAGGTTTTGAGAGATACTCCCTCCGTTTTTAATTATATGACGCCGTTGACTTTTTCGTTAAACTTTGACCAACAATATAGATTTAAATAATTACTTTTCAAATGTGAAATGAATATCATTGGATTAATCATCAAAAGCATTTTAAGATTAACCTATACACTTAGCTATTTACTCAAATATTTATAGATAAGACGAATAGTCAAAGTAACGAAAAAAGTCAACGGCGTCATATAATAAAAAACGGAGGGAGTATTCTCTTTGCTGTGGTCATAACCGACATGAAAGACAAACGGGTGTGTTCTCCTAAGTTCGACATGTGAGCCGTTGTGCGAGGCAGCAAAAGAACATAGATCTATCTATTATTATATATATAACTGGCCAACAAAAGAAGCCTCCACGTTCGCTCTCAAGGCCTAGAAATTACCACGTTAATCAGAGAAAATAAGAAGAGAGAATTACCCACCATTGCCATTACGAAATTAACTACCAAATTACCCATCTTTGAAACTAATTTATTTCCATCATGTATGAAGTCGTAGCCCTACCCAGCATTGAAACCTTGCCACGATCGAAGAATTCTAGCGACGGCGATCGGGAACGGATAGCATAGCACGGCGCTCTTCCACATCTCGCCGTGCGTTCGCATGACGACCTGAGTTGCTAGCTCGCAGGTACCACGGTGTTGCTCGGAACCGCCGCCCCTTACCTGCGCCACCATGGAGAGGACGGAACGGGACGGGAGTATAAGCTCGCGCACGGCGGCCGTTGACTACAGCTCGACCAGTGGAACATCCCGTCGTCGTCACTCGATCGGGGTTTATTGAAAATTAAGGACGGACGCCAACCTTAATAGGAAAGGACATGGAGAAGACAAGACCTCTTCGCTGGAGATCTCCCCGAATTGTTATGCATCTGCCGTAGTGCCGCAATATGCTTCCATGAGTTTGATCGAATTATGAAATAAGGGTTGTTTTTGCGGTCTTCTGCCGTAGTGCCGCAATCTTGCTTTCAATCTATAATGCACTGTCTGGAAAGCATGCATCTCCTCCACCAATCCATCCCTGCACTGCATCATTCCACGAATTCCATCCCTTGGTAATCCAGGAAAAAGATGATGGGTGCTGTTGTTCCAGTTGTTTCCATCCTAGCTAGATCCAAGTAGCAAGAAGCTGTTTGCTGATCGTGCATCTCGCTTCATGCACAGAAGCAAGAAGCAGGTGTTCCAATTGTGGATTCATGTAAGGTAAGAAAAAAAATCGTGGTTCTTGAAATTTTCTTTTGCACAGATATAGAATTAGATTCGATTCTGAATTGTTGAGCAGAGTTCATAGATAAAATACTCAACCAGAATTTCTAGGAGAAAAAACGATTTTACTTATATCTATGACACTATGTCCTTATGTTTATCCTGGAAAAGATTGCTGGAAAGTGGACCATAGTAGCCTCTGCAGGGATGCAATATATGAACCCCAAAAGCACTTAAGTAACCTTGAAATCATATTGCTGAAAGAGATTTATGCAAAATAATTCCCTCATCATTATTGCAAAATACAATATTTCTATACATCATCTACACGTAACATGCTATAAAAACACCTAAGAAGGATCAGTATGGAGGATCAAACTTTAAGGTTCCATCGAAACCATATTGTCGTTTAGTCGAAAGTAATAAGATGCACACCTTACATATAGCCATAGCTCAAGGATCAGAAGTTCAGAAGAAAAAAAGAGAGAGAAGAAGAAATCTGAACCAGTGCAAAGCTTCAGACGCTTTTGAGTTCTTTTTGAAGGTAAGCTATGTGCTTATCTCGGTATGATAGCTGCTGAAAATACAATATACACCCAAAAGTTTCTTAATGCATATTTACGGTACTACTTCCTCTGATCTTTTTGTTGTGTAACTACTACTTCCTCTGATTTGTCCATGGTCATATTCAGGTCGAGGAGAAATAAAAGAAGGAAGAAGGTGAAAAGAAGAATAAATAGAAGAGGAGTTCACGGTTTTTCTGAAGGTAGAGGTTTATTTCATTGAAGCACTTTATCAAAGTTAATTATCATATTGAGAACTGCTCATCTATAAGACCTCTTCACTACATAATGCTCAACACATATAAGCAACTTAGGAAACTAATGAGGGCTGAAAAAATGAGTGCCTTCGTGCAGGTGTGCATGAACTTTTCCAGCTTCTCTTAAAATAAGTACCCACAAGTTCTTTTCGTCCATTCATGCTAACCGGTGATTTTACAGAAGCAAGTGTCATCTTTTTCACTATTTGCATCAATATGTGTCCAATGATGGACATCTATTGTCAAGGAATTCACTCTCAGTCAAGCACAGGGCAAGCTCTTTTAACTGATTTCCTAGGAGAGCTGATAACTATCTTTTTCAAAAATTCCTTCATCGTTGTCATGAATTAGTATTATCCGATAATTAGTTTGAATAGCTTCTAAAGCAGTTAGCCAAAGTACCCAGCGAAGTGTACAAAGCGCTCTTACTATTTGGGAGAAATCAGCTATGAAGTTTTTCTTCAGTCGTAGTCAGTTTTTTCTTCTATATAAGAAACAATGTGTTGCTTTGTTTATAGCCTATTTATTTATTGAAACTCTAGATACTAGGCAACCGCTTAGCAAGATATGAACATGTAGGTGTTCCGTTATAAAATGTTGTACCTTACCATTACCAATGCATCTTTTTACTATGCTTCATAAAATGATTCTTCATTCTTTACTTTATTCCAGTTCCAAAAAAAGTACTCACAGTTCCATTTTCACTTTAATCAAAATTATTAAACTTAGAAAAATTATTGATTGCCCAACTGTGTAATTCACCTGACTAGAAAATTTCCTTAATCAATTTATAAATATAAATAAATATTTTTCATTTATCTGGTGGGCTGGTCTAGAGGTTCAATTGCCATTTTTTTCTTTTGGGATATGATGAACATATTTAGAAGGACCACCCAAAACGCCAAAGCAAATGGTACTGATCTTGCCCAATCAAGTAGAAAGTTTTGGTTCCAGTACATGTTATATGGAGGCAGCAGGGCTAAGGCCATTAGATCTTATGTAAGGAATATAATTGGGAATACCAAAGGCTGACCAGCATCGACTGTGAATAAAAATCCATTGAAAACGTGCTGATCATGATCTGTATCATATATGTCTTCTGTGTGAAAGAAGTCGCCCACTGAGATTTTTCGCTCAGTCGACGAGAAACAGTTGAAATCACCACATTAATTAGAGAAAAATTAAATATTATGTCACCACTCATCATTGCCATTACAGAAAAAATAGTTCAAAATGCCCTTCACATAATTTTAAAAGTTTTAAAAGTTATGTACCATTGCCACTTTGAAAAACAGCACAAAATTACGCATAATTATAAATAAATTAATTGGAAATAATGGCAATAGAAAAATGAATGACAATAATATAATGATAAATTAACAAGATATTTGATATAATACAACACTAGCCGCGCAAATGCGCGGGCCGCCATACTAGTTCAATATAATCTGGAAGGCCAAAGTTCCTCTGTAAATCAAAATAGTGATGTGGTTGATCTTCAGGGAAGACATCCTAGCAAGGAAGAAATGAAAGGGGGATAAAAAATGTGCTTTATGTGAAAAGGAGGAATCTATGCAGCACCTGTTCTTTGCTTGTGATGTAGTTAAGTACGTCTGGAGTATTGTGGCCCTAGTAATAGGGGCAAATTCCCAACTAGAAAGTTTTGAACACTACCTTGCGTGGGTTAAACACTTCCTTTCGAAAGGGAAAAAATTCTACATGGTAGGCTTGGCAGCTATCTGCTGTGCAATTTGCAAGCTTAGGAACAGAGCTGTGTTTGACAAAAAGATAATCAGATCTCCTACTAAGATCATATGTTTCACTTGTTCATTTCTAAAATACTGGGCCGGTCTACAAGCCGGGGGCGACAGGGCGGATCTGGAGGGAGGAGCAGTAGCACTCCAACAGACGGAAATCAACTTGCACCCGAAACAAGGAGGAGGTGGCAATGATAGAGCAATCGCAGGCACGTGATTGGAAGCTCGCAAGGACGAAAGAAATACGTCGAACCTGTAACCAGAAAAAGGGAGGCTGGGAGGCGGCAGTTAATGCTACCTGGAATGAGCAATTTCTATAATAGGAATCGAGGCGGCCCTATGTGGTAGCTGTAGCTCTCATGTTGATTTTGTTACGTCAAATAATGAAATTCGCCCGGGGGGGGGCATGACCCCCTATTCTACGAAATGTACAGGGTGAACGAAAGCTACACATCGCCCGCTGCCAACGTTGTCACGGCGATCGACGCTGCAGTGAAAGACAGTGTCCATATCATTTCCTTATCACTTGGCTTCCACCAGGCTTTGTACCACGGCGACACCCTTGCCATGGCGGCGTTTGGAGCGGAGCGCAAGGGCGTCTTCGTCGTCCTCGCGGGCGGCAATGCTTGGCCATGGGCGGAGGCAGAGTAGTTCAAAGATGTTATGCTGTACACCCTTGATTTTTTAAAAGAAAAAAAGGATTCTGAAGCCATCATACATGGATAATTTGAAAAACGAATGGATCTCCCATGTAAAATTTGATTTTTTTTTTAATGTAACATAGAATTTCGTGCTTTGATAATTGCTGTTGCAAGTATTTAATTTTTTGTTATAAAGAGTGATGCTTTCCGAGCACTTGGAGCCAGAGCTTGGGGCTGGGAGGAGGGGGGGGGGGGGGGGGGGGGGGGGCTCAAGCCCCACAACTGTCCTCCCGGTAGATGTGCTAATGCTTTCGTGTCATATGGCAGTGGCTCCAAACACCCATCGTTAAAATCCTAGTGGGAAGGTTGTGGTTTGCGTGGACGGAGGAAGCCCTGAAGCATTGGTCCGCGCTGGTGGTGGTGCGGGGATGGTCGCGGTGGACAATTTGACATCGTCCCTTAAGAGCAACTCCAATGGAAGCCCGTATTCCAGCCCCAACTCAACATGTAGGGGCCGGAGATAAAAAACTTCACTCCAACAGAGCCCCAACTCAGGCCTCTACCGTAGGGAGGCCCTCAGATTTCCCTCCCTAGCCCCTTCTCCCATGGGTCCGCTGGCCGGCCCCTACTCGGTCTCACGCGCGCTCCCCCGACACACCAGTCGACGTGGCGCAAGCTCCGCCTGCCAGCGCCCAATCGCCGGCTTGCACCGGCTGCGAGCCGTCTCGAGCTCGCCGCCGCCCTCGTGCATGTCGCCCTCCCCTCGGACCCGGCTGCCCCCGCCGTGAATCCGGCCCCCGCGCGCCGCGGATCCGGCTCCAGGAGGCGAGGCCGACATGGAGGGCAGGCAACTCGCGGGCAGGGAAGGGGCGAGCGCGCAGGGAAGATGCCGCTAGACGAGGCCGAGAGGGGGAGGGGGACGGAGACGATGCGCGGTGCCACGAGATCGAGAGGGAGAGGGAGGGGCGGGCCGGCATGGCCGCCGGAGAGGCCAGGCAAGAGAGAGATCGAGAAAAGAGAGGCGTGGGGAGAAGGGAGAAGATAGAAGAGGGAGAGACCGGAGGGGTGGGGGTAAAAAGAAGAGGGATTGACGGACAGGTCCCATGTGGAAGGAAAGAAGTAGGGGCTCAAATTTGTGGGCTGCTGTTGGAGTAGATAGTAAAAATCAAAGCCCCACAATGAAATGGAAGCCCCTAGCTATGAAGTAGGGCCTTTGTTTTAGGGGCTTCCATTAATGATGCTCTAAGGTGGTGGAACCCCCCTAGCGCCACCCTTCAACCCCACGAAACTGGGTTGCGCAGTGCGGGCAGCCAGGAGTCTGTCAACCATACAACGTCGCCAGGTACTTTGCTTCAGTTGTGATGAGATCCTCCAAGCTGGTTACAGATGCCTGTTCCCTCTCCTTCGCTACTTCAACAACATCCTCGACCAAGAGAAGGGTGAGCTCGCGACGATGCTTGTGGGCACGCCTAAAACTGCTTCATCTATACATCATCATCCTCATCGACACCAGAGCCACGCACAACTTCGTCGATCAACGACATGTGGGCTTGCGGGAGAGGGCTACCTGCTCGTCCTGCCAACGTAACCTTGATTTTGCTAACCAGTTTGCAAGTGGAAGGCTGGGAATGAGGGAAAGAACACAAGCAAATTTAACAGTATCCAGTTGTTCCTCTCGTTGTGCTTCTTGAAATCAAGGGCCGTCGGCGTGACGGTCAGTGCCTTCACATGCTTTGGTGCCGCGTCGACGTTGACGTTGCACGTCTCGGCCGTCTCCGACACCTTGGTCACCGTCCGCGTCAGTGTGCGGACCTTGGTGTGACCGTCGAAGACCACGACGAAGGATGGGTACGTAGTTGAGGCCGGCGGGGCCGCCAGGAATGGACAGATCAGGCGCGAAACGGCGCAGCTGCTCCGTGGTGTAGTTGATGGCGCAGAGGAAGTCGACGTAGTCCCGCGCGCCGGCGTCGTACACCAGGCCCGGGTCCAACGCGAGCTGCGGACGGACGTGTCCGGGCTCGGCGGCCAAAGGCGTATGTCGCCACCGTGCCGCCGCGGCCATCTGTGATGCCGTTGTCAAGGATCCTCCGGCCAGTGTTGTCGAACGTTCCGGCAGTCGTCGTCAGCGCGGACCGTGTCATGGCCGGCGTCCAGCCGGGGTGCTTCTTCTTGATCAGCGCCGCCACACCGGCGACGTGGGGGCACGACATGGACGTGCCAGAGTCTATTCGCGGTAGCTGTCTTTGGTCGCCGCAAGAATGTTCAGCCCCGGCGCGATGACGTCGGGCTTGAGGAGCTCAGGAACCAGCAGGTTTGGCCCCCCGCGACGAGAAGCTCGCCACCATCGGCGCCCGGTTCTTGCCGATGACCGTCTCGCAAGAAAAGCTGAATGATGCCACTGGATAAGGCGACGAGGAAGTCATGTAGGCGCTGAGCTTCTCTCTGGCGGTGTGGCTGAGAATGAGAGCCGGAATGTTGAAGGCCACGGCCGCGGTCCCATCTACGGGGATTGATTTGTCCATGACAACAAACCCGGATGTTGGCGCATTCTGGATCACTTCTTCGTCGACTTCGTCCATGCACACCACAATCTTGTCCATAATCTTTCCGGGTGCCATATCATCCTTATTGCACGAGCTGGACAGTAGCGGAATGGCGGCGCGGTTTGCTTTCATGGCATAAAGCGACTGCCCGGTAACCACAGTACCTTCCCCAAGGTGGAGTTTTGCTGGGAAAGCTGGCCGGTCGGGTCCACAGTGCCGGCGCCGACCGTCCTCATCCACGGCGCGACGTTAGTCACCGTAGACGCGTTCGGTCCGTCGTGTCATTGAGGACGGTCCGTAACCTTCAAGGTTGGACAGGTTGGTTCAGGTGTGGGGCCGCTTGTCCAACCTGTCAGAGACTGCACTCTAGTGACAAACTGATGGCTTAATGGACACTGCGCCAACAATACACACCACGAACACTAACCTCGGCCCGAGTAGGGCATTGTAAAATTTTATTCTTCTCCTTAATGAAATGACACGCAGCTCTCCTGCGCGTTCGAGAAAAAGAAAAACACTTCTCCAGCAGGCAGTAGAAAGTGTGGATTAGCACGAAAGAAAATCAATGCCCCATGGCGTCAGATTTGTACCTACAATTTCTGCTTTGTAGGTTAGAGTTGCGTACCTACAAACTAGTATGGCTGCCTACGCATTTGCATACTATTTAAAATACTTTTATATTATTTTATACTTTATATTTATAAAATAATAGAAATAGATTGGAGTATTTCTTACCATCTCTCAATTTGAGTATGAGATGAGTTATCATTTATCATGGATTGTGTCTTAGCTAACCCATTGTATGTGATTTTGTTTTAGATCGAGGTCGGTTCAAACGTGCCATGCTAAACAGCTAACATATATATGTCATGGTAGAAAAAAACGAACCTTTTGAAGAAAAATATGTCATGCTAAAAATAAGAGAATGTGCCATACTAGTTAGACATATGGCAGTGTATTTTTATAACCGTGTATTTAGAAATAGGAATTAAGTGTATTTTAAATATTTTTCTTATTCAAAATTTAGCTATTTTGGACTCATAATGGTATGTGGGTAAATTATAAATAAGAATTAGAGATATTTTAGCTATTTTTTTATATTCTGAATTTAGTTTTTTTTGGGACTTTTAGTGGCATGGCGGGTAATTTAGAAATAGGTGTGAAGGATTTATTTGGTTATTTTTTATTGTTTTGAATTTAGCTATTTTTTGACTCGTATTGGCATGGTGGGTAATTTAGAAATAAGTGAAACAAGTATTTTTAGCTATTTTTTATTATTACGAATTTAGCTATTTTATAAATATTTATAGGGTTTTTTGATTAATTTTTTATAATGGCAGTGGTGGGTAATTTTCTCTTCTTATTTTCTCGGATTAACATGGGAATTTCTAAGTCTTGAGAGCGAACGTTGTGGCTCCGTTTCGTCGTCAAATATATATATTTATATATAATATATTAGATATACTTTTGGAACTTACAATTTATTCTTCATCTCATTTGTGTTAACAGTAACTGGAATTCTTATTTGATTGTTTGATTTTATTAACAGTACAATTCAATGAAATTTTTGTACCCAAAAACAGTGTCCAATCACAATTTTTGGCCTTTAACCTGAATGAGCTTCATGCCACCTTTCCTCTCAGTGTACATTTTTGTGCTCCCCAACTTTTTTTTTTTTGAAGGCAACACACCCCTAAAGGGGCAAGACTTTATTTAATTATAAGCACTGAATATTACAAAGTTCAACCCAGGAAGATTCAATACATATTTTTTTCTTCAAAGGACATCTGCCAAAATGCCTGAAATTGGAACACTGGAAAAACATATTTTTTGAGCAAGACCGAGCATTTCTAGCTAACATGTCTGAAATGCAGTTTTCCTTCCTTGAGATATGGCTGAAACTGCACTTGATATTTTTAGATATGCCTTTCATATATCAAATAATTTGTCTTAAAGACCAATCCGAAAGAGTCTCCTGAACAAGCTCTGCATTATCAGATTGAAAGTCACACTCCTGAACCTGCAAAGATTTAATCACAAGAAGACCACAAAGTAGGCTGAATGCTTCAGCTTGAAGAGGAGATTTAGCCTTGGCAGATTTAGCTTGTATGTGCTAAGTCCATGGAAGGTGACCCCCGCTACATGAAATATATAGTCCAATACCAGCATCTTGACCTTCAATGTAAGAGGCATCAGACCTGCAATAACATTCAGGAGAAGCAAGATTTTGCAACAGATGTTGCACTTTTTTTTCTGAATGACATTCATTGTCGCCAGAGAGAAGCTCAACTTGAAAAGCATCGTATTGAGCCTTTTGAGCAGCTTTGGCCTGAAAAATTACAGAGTGAACAGACCACTCTTTGTTTTGAAATCTTACAGAGTTCCTTGCCTTCCAAATGTACCATAGAATGTAACAAGCAAGATCAAAATCCAATGGATTGATGAGGCTACTAAAAATATAATAAAGGATACTAGAAATATTGCCTCGAAGATTATCGGACCTGATTGCGAAAGGGGAAATGAACCAAACAGCTCTAGCAAAAGTGCAATGAAAAAAGAGATGTTCATCATTCTCAGGCATGCCACAGAGAGCACAATAAGGAGATATTTTATTAATTCTTCTGTGCACTCTTTTAGCACTAGCAATATTGTGCGTAAGTAATCTCCAAATGAAGACTTGAACTCTCGAAAGGATCTTCTTATTTCTCCAAATCAACTGAATAAGAGACATGGTTTGGTTGGAACGATTAAGCTTGCTTACCGTTAATTGAATACTCTCCTGATGTATTACTTTGTATGCACTTTGTGCTCCCCAACTTTGTCGCGCAACCAAGGAAGATACTGCGCTGCACTGTGTTTGTCTTGTGTAGTGTCACACAAGGCTCCAATAAGATTGTGGGAGTGGGAGTGGGAGTGTGAGTGTGAGTGTGGCTAAGCAAAAGTTGTCTCGCTGAGCCGCTTGGTGAATATGCACCGGAAATGAAGCAAACTGGTGCAGAGCATCTCCAGCAGTTATCTAAAATCGGATATCTAAAACTGGTTTTAGGTGCAGGAGAGAAAAAATTTTCAGAAACTTTTTGTGCTTCTCTCCAGCAGACTACCTAAAACTGGATACCTATAAAGCTATTTGAGAATACTCTTCACTCCAGGGAAGACTTCATAAAAATGTCAAGACACAAAAAACAGTGAATAATTACATCTTTCCACGAGGACTTTTTTTGTAAAACTGCCAACCTTATCAAAACCCACGCCTTCTTCTTCCTTTGCTCTCCGCCAAGCAACTCCCCTGCTCCAATCACCCGGTAAGTCAAACTCCATAGCAACCACTCAAGCACGCTCGCGCTCAAGCCCCCCCCCCCCCCCCCCCCCAATCTTCCCCTCCAGCTCGCCCTCTGCCTTCCCCTCCAACTCGCCCTCCGCCTTCCCCTCCAACTGGAGCATCGTCGCTATCTCAAGGTTGCCTTCCACCCGCCGCGCGAACCGGCAAGGCGGTAGTGCTTGACGCGCCGCACGCCCCGACGAGCCGGTCACGGGCCCGGCCGACACACCGCACGCCCCGTGAGATTTGGTGGTGGCGCGCCGGCTTGAGGCTGGGTCCTTTTTGGCGGCGTCTTGAGGCTGGCAAGGAGGAGCGGCAAAGGGCGGATGAGGCGCGGGAAGGTGGTGAGGCTGTCCATGGAGGCGCCGATGGTTGGATTCGCGGCGGCGGGTTGAGATTCAGTGGCTCCGGTGGCCGGATTCGCGGCGGCGAGTGAGGGAATTGGCTGGGAAATGTCCTGCGCGCAGCAGTTGGGTGTTCCCACGTGTGTCAAATCTTTTTAGGTTTCCAGTGGATGGAAACTCAAATATGAGTTTTGGAGAGAGAAATTTAGGTGGAAACCAAAAAATTTTAGGTTTCGGTATCCATATAGGTACTCTGCTGGAGCAGTTTTTTGGCTTTTTTGACAGTTTTTGGGTTTTGGTGTCCACTTTAGATGTTCTGCTGGAATGAGATATGCCTGTAGACGAAAAGATGTCTCCGTTAATTTATGGATATTTTACTCTTCCGTCATCCGTTGTTTTAATTCCTATAGATATAGAGATGACAACCAACCAGGGCAAAACCACATCACCATGACCAAAGTTTAGTTTGTATCCATGGGCGGATCCAGGGGGTGCAAGAGGACTCAAGCCCCCTACCTACTGGATCTCTATGGAGATGAAGGGAGGAGAGGGAGAGAGAAGAAGAGGAAGATAGAGAGGAAGGCTCATTTCCCTTCTTCTTCCTCCAGCCCCGCCTTCCTCTCCATTGACAACAATTTTTGGCAAGGGGGCTCAAGCCCCCTACCTACTGGATCTTCGTTGACTAGTGTCTGATAGGACTCCACGGCACACCAACACTATCTAACATGTCATTTCGAGAGGGACACGTTTGGATCAACTTGCACCGATTGTAAAAAGTTCAAAGCAAATTGTAGTATGACCTAGCGAGTACGTAACATGCAGTAATATGCTAATCAAGGCAAGGCTTGGTTGGTGTACGTGCGGGTTGGGCTATTTGCATCCGTACCATCATATGGGGTCTGGTCATACATGTCAAGTGCACCTAAAGTGTGATGGTATGGATGGAATTTTTCGATAAGCGGATTCACACTTCTTATCTACTCCATCGTGTAAAAAATGTAAGCATTTGTCGCGTTTTAAACATCACGTTTGGACGCTCATTTTATTCAAAATTTTCGTGAAAAAATAAAAACAAGAGTAAAGTGCACGGTCGGTCCCTAAACTTGTTCGGATGCATCACTTAGGTCCCTCTATTTATATTAGCATCTCTAAACTTGTTCGAGTGTCACTTAGATTCAACTAGACTCAAACCGAACGAACCTGTGACATAAAATGCGCTGCATGCAACTATATTTGTACCATATTAAGAGAGTTTACATAAAATGGCTCTTCGCAGGAGCAAAGCACCTAAAACCGGTAGCTGTGAGACATATTAGCGAGTAGCCGCTTTGTAACTTGGCCCCTGTGGGAGATCTTTCCGTTAGGGGGCTGTAAAAAATTTCATTGCGCCACTGGCACGTGTAAACTCTCTTCTTATTAATATATGCCGGCAATGTTCTGGGTCTTTAAAAAAAATCATTCCTTTTATCGTTGCATGTTCATCACAAACCAGAAATTTACATATACTTTGAACAGTGTAAATCTCTACCATGATATTTTTTTTATTTCACAGGTACCGACTCTCATTGCTCCACGTCAGTGGTTGCATACATATGCTGCAAAAGGGTGACCTGATTATTGTTTTATTTTTCAAAAAAAGTATGTAATTTTTTTAAATGAGTATATTATAGAATTGAGAGTTGACCAAGTTGATTTTTCATTTTAACCGTAAAGAATTGAGTAATATTTTGAGGCAAAATTTTAGAGCCGAGCAAAATACTTTAATAAAATCTCCCTTAATCTAGCGCTAAAATCACTACATGTAGCGCCTTTCTATGACAAATGTGCCACTATATTAGCTCTCAAAGCGAGTTTAAACCTGATTGGACTTAAGTGACACAGATTGAAAAGTTTAGGGATGACAATATAAGCAGAGGACCTAATGACACAACCGAGCAAGTTTAGAAATGCCAATTCAGCATTTTCTAAGTAGAGTGACCTAAGTGACACAACCGGACAAGGGACCGGTTGTGCACTTTACTCTAAAGTTAAATAAACCATGCTTGAAGTAAATCTAATGATAAAACAAATTATGACAAAACAAATAATTTTTTTTATAATTTTTTGAATAAGATGAATGTTCAAATGTGATGTTCAAAAGTCAACAATTACTTGCATTTTGAGCATGACGAAGTGCATGTGGAGGTGCGTGACAAGGCAGTGCAGCGTCTTCCTCACTGCCTCATTGGCTGCGCGACAAAGCTGGGCCGGGTTGCGACAAAACTGTACACCGGGAGGAACGGTAGCAGCTACTATCATAAAGCTCTTTCAGGTGACCAGCCAAAAATTGTTGTCGGTCACTGTTCCTGAAACTCAAAATCTCCCAGGACGAAATTTCGTTGAATTTATGTTACTGTTACCAAAATCTAACCAGTAAACTAAACCCAATGGTATCGAGCTGATCAACTCCAACAATTGATCGATGGAATAGTAGAATGTTCACGGAGACATCTTTTCTTGAATACGCGCTGATGAACGGCTAGCGTCGAGAGTACTTGTTCAGCTACGCTCACTCCCACTGTCCCACGAGCTTGTCCCTGTCACATGCGCACACAAATCGACATTGCGTGGGTGAGTTTTTATCATCTTATAGGGGTATACTTGAGAGTGAGAGGATGGCAAAAAGGCTCAACAACGACATGCATCAGATAATCATCCAATCTCCAGCAGATTTTTGTTCCTCCAACCCTGGCCCAGCTCTATTTGAATGTTTCAAGATGCCTTGTACAATCACCATTGCAAAACGACGTCATACATTTCAGGCTTGCAATCCCTGTCCAACAATCACACTGCAAGCCAATCATGAGAAAGAACTTCCTAGTTGTCCTTGTCATTCTTAACTGTTTATGGTGTTGGGCACCAACCACAACAATCCCGTCGATATCAATGATCCTTACACATCCAAACTCTTGGTAGGTGGGCTGCGACGGAACATGTCAAGCAGGCGAATGCAGAATCAAATTCAACAAAGGGGTGAGTGGTGATAAAGGTCCAGCAATGATAGTAGGTTTCAAAGCTGTGATCTTATCATAAAAGAGATGATAAGAATATATACAATGTACAAGGCAGTGATAACAAAGAGAGATTGGGTAGGAAAACCCATTCTACTATACTTCAAACCGGTTAAGTGAATGAAAATTTACCGGTTAAGCTGTTTTTTTTTTTTACTAACAGTAAACGATGCAAAACATATTGATTCAAAGAATCTAACAAAGGCTGCGTGTGAGACCCAACGAGTACGTGCATCTATCACACTAGACTGTTAACCCATACAGCCTCTGGTGGAGAAATGTAGGTAGCGTATCCATTTTCCAGTCTCAAATATTCCGTAGTACAAAATTTCGTTGAATTCCTGTTACTGTTACCAAAATCGAATCAGTAAATTAAACCCTGGTATATATCGTGCTAGAGGAACTCCAAAAACTTATGAAAGAATAAAGACTCCATAAATTGTAGAGACATATTTTCTTCTAGAAGCATATCTCTTGGTTCATTTCCAGTGCATATATTTTATTGTACTGATGAATGGCTACAAGGTTGTCCTTGTCACAGGCGCACACAAACAACACAAAGAAACAGACCACAAACAACATAAAGAAACAGATATCCCTGTCAATTCATCAGCAGTGTAGCATGACAGATTAGCCAGCACAAAGCTCTGGCCTCCATAAAAATAAGACCTCATCATCCATTCTTCATCAAAAGCTGTCCACCTGCACCAATGGCGTCGATCTCCCTTCTCTTGCAGTTTTTCACACAGCTTCTCATCTCCGCGCCCCTCACAATCTCAGATACCGTTCCTCTCCCGTCCAACACATAAATCGTCCACACCAACACCACCTCGCCCAGCCACCCCAAATCTAAACCAGGCTCCAATCTTCTATAAAAGGCCCTCCCCCCTCTCAAACACCACAAGCTTGAAGCTTCACACCGCGACCATGGCGATCTCAATTTCCCTGCGTTACGTGACATTGTTCCTCCTCCTAGCCCAGATCACCCACTCAGCTCCCATCCCAAAGACCAAGAACCACGCAGACCACATCAGCACCTACATCGTCCATGCCGACCACCTCGCCAAGCCATCCCATTTCGCCACGCAGGAGGACTGGTACACTTCCATGGTGGCCACTCACTCACCTCGAGCAGCGGCCAGCTCCAGCCGAATCATGTACACCTACGACACCGTCATGCACGGGTTCGCCGTCCGGCTCACCGGCGACGAGGCGCGGCGCATGTCGAACGCCACCGGCGTGATCGGCGTGTACGAAGACAGGCTGCTCCGTCCCCTGACCACGAGGACGCCAGCGTTCCTCGGTCTGGAACCGGGGTTCGGCGCCTGGCAGGACACGGACTACGGTGACGGCGTCATCATCGGCATCGTCGACACCGGCATATGGCCGGAGAGCAAGAGCTTCAACGACATCGGCCTCGGCCCCGTCCGGGCGAGCTGGAAGGGCATGTGCGTCGACGCCGAGGACTTCAATGCCAGCTTGTGTAACAACAAGCTGGTTGGTGCCAAGGCTTTCGGCGTTCCCTCCCCTAGGGACCCACCGTACGAGGGGCACGGCACGCACGTGGCTTCGACGGCCGCCGGCTCGGAGGTCCGCAACGCCGGACTTGGAATCTTCGCGCGCGGCACTGCGAGGGGCGTGGCGCCTAAGGCGAGGATTGCCATGTACCGCGTCCCTGAGAACACGAGCACCATCGACGTTGTCGCAGGAATCGACGCGGCGGTAAAGGATGGCGTGGACATCATCTCCATGTCTTTAGGTGATGACCCGCCGCCGAAACCGTTCCACCGCGACGCCATTGCCGTCGCGGCCTTTGGCGCTGTGCGCAATGGCGTGTTCGTCGTCCTCTCGGGAGGCAACGACGGACCGACTGCGTATACGGTGACTAACGTCGCACCGTGGATGACGACGGTCGGCGCCGGCACTGTGGACCGGATTTTCCCCGCAAGCATCCACCTTGGGGACGGTGCAGTGCTCACCGGGCAGTCGCTTTACGGCATGGAAGCAAACCACACCGCCTCGGTTCCGTTAGTTTCCAGCTCTTGCAATGAGGATGATATGACACCCGAAAAGATCATGGGCAAGATTGTGGTGTGCATGGGCAAATTCCCCGACGACGAAAACATCCAGAAGGCAGGCGGATCCGGGCTTGTTGTCGTGGACAGAACAAGCTGGTCCCCAGATGGGAGCGTGGTCGACGCCTGCAACCTTCCATCTCTGGTTCTCAGCTATACTGCTGGCCAGAAGCTCGGGGCCTACATGGCTTCGTCTCCTTATCCAGTTGGTTCCTTCAGCTTCGCTTGTGAGACGGTCATTGGCGGGAACCGAGCGCCGATGGTGGTGGGCTTCTCGTCGCGGGGTCCGAACGCGGTTGCCCCGGAGATCCTCAAGCCCGACGTCGTCGCGCCGGGGAAGAATATTATTGCGGCCTGGCATGACAGCTACCGAATGGACTCTGGCACGTCCATGTCGTGCCCCCACGTCGCCGGTGTGGCGGCGCTGATCAAGAAGAAGCATCCAAACTGGACGCCGGCCATGATACGGTCGGCGCTGATGACGACCGCCGGGACGCTCGACAACGTTGGCCGGAGGATCCTTGACGACGGCATCACAGATGGCCGCGGCGGCACGATCGCGACGCCTTTCGCCGCCGGGGCCGGACACGTCCGTCCGCAGCTCGCATTGGATCCGGGCCTGGTGTACGACGCCGGCGCGAGGGACTACGTCGACTTCCTCTGCGCCCTCAACTACACCACGGACCAGCTGCGCCAGTTCGCACCTGATCTGGCCACGAGCTGCACACTGGCTCTCCCCGGCGGCCCTGCCGGCCTCAACTACCCCTCCTTCGTCGTGGTCTTCGACGGGCACACCAAGGTCCGCACACTGACGCGGACGGTGACCAAGGTGTCCAAGGAGGCCGAGACGTACAACGTCACCGTCGTGGCGCCGAGGCACGTGGAGGTGATCGTCACGCCGGCGAGCCTGGAGTTCAAGGAGCAGTATGAGAAGAAGAGCTACTCCGTCGAGTTCAGAAGCGACGCGGGAGGATCAGGTTGGGAGTTCGGGCACATCATCTGGGAGAACATGAAGCATCAAGTCAGGAGCCCCGTGGCCTTCATGTGGAAGAACTGATTGACTGTGATCCTGTGTGCGTAGTAGACTAAGACTTGAACCGATATCCTGTTCACGAGTTGATCTGTCATAAAGAAATCGGCACTCCATGGTTGCTGGAGTAATGAAATAATGAATGTTGGATCGTTTTACTTTGCTTGTGTTTTCTTAAGCATTTTGGGTGCACTGGCATGGCACCGCCACATGTGAAGGTGACCGTCAGGCCGGCGATCCTCATCGAGTTTTCAAGGAGCAGTACGATAAGAGGAGGAGCTACATGGTGGAGTTCCGAGGCGAAGCTGGAGGAAACATGAAGGCAGGGTGGGAGTTTGGGCACGTCATTTGGGGGAGCATGAGGCGTCAAGTCAGGAGCCCCGTAGCCTTCATGCGCAAGAGCAAGAACTAGTGGAAGGTCGCTTGTCGTCCACATGACCGGAGAAGAGCGCACAATGCAGGATCAGTTCGTCGTGTCCCTTCTTGCCGGCGCCTGCGTGACTGCGTCCCCAGAGCTTTGTGCGAGTATTCCGTTCCTTTGCTAGCTACAAAATACTCCCTCCGATTTTAAATTTTTGACGTTTGACTATTTTTGAGTTACGTTTGCCCATTCGTATTATTCAAAATATTTTAAAATTTATCATAAATTTTGTTATAATTAGTTTCATCACGTAAGAAAATTGAAATATAACTTATAATTTTACATATTTAAGCTAATATTTTGAATGAGACGAACGGTCAAACGTAACTCAAAAATAGTCAAACGTCAACTATTTAAAATCGGAGGGAGCAAAACTGTCTAGACTACTTCGTGCAATGGGCGTGTTCGGCAGGAGGATTTTCCTCCGGCTGCTGCTGCTACTGCTGCTACAGTCTACTTGTTTGCTATAGTGCACGAATCCTCCGCTACAGTGTTCTCTCTCACTATTGGAACTGCAACTGCAACTGCATCCTCTAACCGAACAGGCTGAATATTTGGCATCCATCAATCCCTATCCCATACAGGTCTGACAGCCAAAAATAACATCAAAATTTGAAGTGACTATCCATTGTTCGCAAACCATTATAAGCACCCAATAAATCCATGCTAAATAACATCAGAGCGCTATTGGTCAATTGTTTGGCAGTGCCACCCAGCGCAACGCTATTTAAAGTCACCAGATGTCACCATCACCATTACAAAACCGCTTCACTAATCTCGAATTTGCAATTCCTCTCTCTCTCTCTCTCTCCAAGAAATCACTGCAAGCCAAGCCAACCATGAAAACGACCGTCCTATGTGTCGGTGTTGTCCTAGCCATTTACGTTGTTATTACGACACCCACCATAGCAGAACCCGTAGACATTCAAGATATACCCGTAGACATTCATGATACAGACATACAGGCACTCGGCAGGTGGGCGGTTATAGAGCACAATAAGCAGGCGCACGATAGGATCAAATTCATTAAAGTAGTGAGTGGCCACACAAATATGGCGCCGTTAGACAAGTACTACAGTCTCATCATCGATGCGTTGAACAGTGGTGGCAAGGATGCCAAGTACGAGGCAGGATTGACAGTGAGGGATGCCTTTGGCAGGCACACCCTCTTATCCTTCGAACCGGCTAACTTAGTGACAATGGGATGATCATGTTAGTTGCAACTATTCAAATGTAGCAAGTGATTATCAAGGCGCCTTTCCGATCTATATAATAATCGCTGCAACAACTTTGGGTCTCTCGTAATCATACTTTATCTAACCATATGAACCATACCAGCATATTCAGGCCAAAACATCACCTTCCCTTTTTCCAGTGTTTTAGCTGTTCCGCTTTCTATCACTCAGCGTCCGGTACTGCATGCATGCATCATCACTAAGGCACTACCGCACTACACAATGCGACCACCCTCATTAAGTTGCTTCCTTAGTTGTGGTGGTGGCGACGGTCTCGGCAGCGCACATTGAGTTTAAGGGAGGCCGCTTGTCATCCACGCGGCCGGGGTACGTACAAGTGCACCCTGCAGGATCTGTTCGTTTTGTCCCAGCATGCCGACGTCGATACAAGTATTGGCATGCCTTTGTGATCTTTGTCATTGTGCAAGTCCCAACTGCCAGCTACATAAGCAGTTAGTATCCGGGTGTACCTGTTGCATTTAGTGGCGGAGCTAAAGTTTGTCGAAGGGGGTGGGCGACACTGTAATTTGGGCTGTTTGATCTTGAGTTTTGGCTCTGTTGGTGCATGATGATGAGCTAAGGGGTGCGTATATGGTGGATATAGAGCACATAGCACTGAAAATTTCTAAAGCCCTGGGTGCGGCTGCACCCTGAGCTATACATGTAGCTCCGCCCCTGGTTGCATTCAGTCACAGAAAGATCACACAAGGGCACTGGACCGGTAGGTGCATTCAGTCACGGAAGAAACGACAGAGAAAAAGTGTTCCGCTGGTAGTGTCCGGGTATGCTGGTGTTCAAGTTCAGCGTCCAATTAAAAAATTATTTTCTCAATTTTTTTCTAAAATTCTTTTGCCGCCCCAGTTTTTGATCTTTTGTAAAATTCTTTCTAATAATATGAATGAACATGAGAAAAATATTTTCAATTTCCGCCGTGAATGCATTTGGCCTGTGGCTCATACATCTAGAGCTTTTATTTCATATGAGCGACTAGAATCTTGCATACTTCTTGATCATATCCTAGGAAAAAATTAAATGCATGTCTCGAATATTACTTTGGATAATGGAATAATATATATTTTATCAAATTGAAACTAGAACAGTTTTTGTATTTATGTTTACGTGAATAGACTAAGGTTAAAGAGAATTAAAGATCTAAGTGGAGGATCTTTTCTCTAGTCCAATATTAGAAATCATTTTATAAAATATATAAAATACGTGAAAAAGTCCATTCCTGACAAGACTTTACCCAGGGGATGTCTTAAATATTTGCCCCAAGTTTGCAGGGTAAGAGTAGTCCTCTACGATCACTTAAAATTTTGAATCAATTTCTGCTATATTATAAGTGACTATTTATAGCTGGAGATAATTTGATGCACACAAGACTAGGGCATACCATTTCATGAGTTAGATATCCATCAATCTCCGTCAATTTCTAGCAACTGGCTCAGGCATCAATCTCCATCTATTTAGGTTCCCCATGATCGTTTATCATAACCATACCAAAAATTCAGAATCACAATATCAATATTACAATTGTGAGCCAACTATGAGAACCAGCATCCTATTTGCTGGTGTTGTCGTAGCCATTTACATTGCTGCACTTACGACAGCAGTACCCGACACATGGACCCTGATACCAGACGGAGAAATCCAGGATACAGACATCCAGGAGCTTGGAAAGTGGGCGGTGAAGGAGCATGTCAAGCAGGCAGATGATGGGATAAAATTCATCAAAGTGGTGAGTGGCTATATCCGTAAAGCGTACAGAGGCGTCAACTACCGTTTCGTCATCGACGCATCAAACAGTGATGGAAAGGAAGTCCAGTATGAGGCAGTGCTGTACAATGGTGACTGGAGAGGCTCACACCTTCTGATATCCTTTAAACCGGCTATGTGAGCATTACTTGGCACAATGGCATGGTTATGTTGGGTGGAATTTATTTGACACTACAATAAAATGAGGCTTCCATGCATATTGTAATGCTAGTTTGTATGATCATGTAACATTATGAAAGCAACCCAGCTCTATAACGTAATCGTGAGTACAAGTGCAGTTGAAACACTGTTTCTAGCAACACCGCTCACGCCGCCCAAACTCTGCCGTGCCTCTGCTGACTGCTGCCCTACTAACCGTTTCGCTTCGAGCTTCCTCACCGCCTGCTGCTCTCCGGCCCGCGTTGCCACACATCTCCGCGCACGGTCTTTCTGGGAGAAGGTCAGCATCCATCCACACTTAGATTTTGCCGACTGAAACTTTTCTCCAAATTAGAACCCGTTGCTATTCAGTGTACTGCGTGTTAAGAAATTAGGCATTTTCCTACTTAATTTAATCCATAAATTCCTCAATAAGGTGATAAAAACGATGAACAAATTGATCAGAAAGACAAGAACGTACCCAGCGGAAGATCCTGCGCTGGAGGCGCTGGAAGATCCATTCCCAAGAACCATTGTTCTTGAGTTGTTCGATGTAGTCGATCAAAGTTGATGCAGGACGACGTTGAAGCAGTGCAGAACGCCGATCAGGGAGTCGAACGAGCAGTCGCGATGTCGCTCCCCAAAAACCTGATCGCCCGCACACCCGGCAGATGTCTCTTGCGGAACGGGGCTTCGGAGGCCTGCTCTCCCAGATTCTGTGCGCGCAGAAGTCCGGGACGGAGATGTCTTCTTCGTTGGCAACAGCGAGCAGAAGATCGATGCGTGCGCGAGTGGTGAGCGGAACGAATGATCGAATATTGATCGTTCCCGGGAAGGCTTCTATATATAGGAACGGAACAGACGCGACTCCTTCGCGAAAGGACGCCCGTCTACGAACAGGTGCGACGCATTCACACCGTACGAACAGACGCGACGCCTTCACACCGTACGAACGGGCGCGACCCATTCGAACGTAAAGGCGCCGGTGCATCTGAACGCGCCGTTCCAATATACCAAAAAGTCCAAGACGGACGGACGGACGGACGCGACGCGCCCGCCCGCCCGCCCGCCCGCCCGCCAGCCACGCCACGCCTCGCCACGGCACGGCTCGGCTCGGCGGCGGCGGCGGCGGCGCGCGCGCGCGCGTGTGGTTCACCACTAGCCTCTCTCAACTTCTCTAGGGGATCAACCGGAAATCCATCTAATAAGTCGAGTCTAATTATGGTAGGAATCCCATGTGGGACTAAACCATTAATGCACTAATTATGGGCCTAGACTAATTGATTATTATTATGGGCTAAAAGCCCATAATCTCAACAATCCCCACCAAGTCTAGAGCTCATAATGACTGCACACAAAATATCTTCCTTTCGTTTGATATACCGGTGTTTCGATGGAGACTGTTAAGTTGAACTTCCATCTAGAACAAAAGTTACGCCTTATTCACAACTGAGCAATGGACTAAGCCTTGAATTGTCAGTTTTGTGCGAAAGAGGTTTCACCTAAGTCCTTTACCGATACTAGGTTGCCACAAGCATCCCCTCTGTTTTGAAGCATATAAGTCATACTTCTGGCCCATTCATGAGTATCTAGAGATCCCCACCATCTCATAGACTGTGACTAGCAGTCGAACTCATATAGGTGTATTCCTTAAAGATATCCTGTAGGACGATATCTTTGCTTCTCATAAGCCACTCGGAACACATTAAGTTTAATAAACCAGCCTTCCATACAGTTTTCTAGGAAAGAAGTACATCTGAGATAGACCAGTCAAGGGTCTTTCCTCTCAAGTTGTCACTAGCTTGTTGCACCATTCTACTTCACGGGATCTCCGATCGCATAGAACAGGTTACCACTATGACAGCTTATCAAGTGGGTCTCAAGCCCATCTCACTCGATGCACTATGTATCACATACGTGATAGTCCCTTGGTAAATTGATCTGCCAGATTCTTGGACGTATGTACATAGTCCAACGAAATAACTCCGGAGTTTCTCAGTTTTCTGACAGATTTTATTCGCCGTTTCACATGCCTTGTGGCCTTCATGTTATCCTTTGAACTGTTCACTTTGACTATCACAGTTTGATTGTCACAGTTCATGGAGATAGACGGTATTGGTTTGTCACCCACCGGTAAATCCATAAGGAAATCACGAAGCCACTCGGCCTCTAAGCCGGCTGTATCCAATGCTGTTAGTTCTGCTTCCATAGTTGACCTCGTTAAGATGGTCTGCTTGCAAGACTTCCAGGAACCAGCGCCACCTCCAAGTAGGAACACATATCCACTTGTGGCGTACATCTCATCAACATCAGATATCCAATTTGCATCACAATATCCCTCAAGTACTTTAGGGTACCCAGAATAGTGAATGCCATAGCTCATTGTACCTTTAAGATAGCGCATTACTCTCTCAAGAGCTCGCCAGTGATCATCTCCCGGTTTCGACACAAACCGGCTCAACTTGCTCACAGCAAATGAGATATCAGGCCTCGTAGCACTAGCAAGGTACATAAGCGAACCAATGATTTGGGAATATCTCAACTGATCCATTGCTATTCTTTGGTTCTTCCGTAATAGGACGCTAGGATCATAAGCGTGGGAGCAGATTGACAATCGCTATACCCAAAGCGACTCAAGATCTTCTCCACGTAGTGAGATTGCAAGAGAGTAATCCCACCATTGCCTTCTCTTTGTAGCTTGATGTTAAGAATAACATCTGCTACTCCCAAATCCTTCATCTCAAAGTTGTTGGACAGAAAGTCCTTGACCTCCTTAATCACATTAAGATTGGTCCCAAAGATCAGTATGTCATCGACATATAGACACAGGATGACTCCTTCACCCCCACCATACCGATAATATACACATTTGTCGGCTTCGTTCACAACAAAGCCAGCCGATATCAGAGTCCTTTCGAACTTCTCGTGCCATTGCCTAGGAGCTTGTTTGAGGCCATACAGGGATTTCAACAATTTACACACTAAGCTCTTTTGACCTTCTATCACAAACCATTAATGCACTAATTATGGGCCTAGACTAATTGATTATTATTATGGGCTAAAAGCCCATAATCTCAACACTGCGCAGCCAGCAATCCAAGAGGCAAGGTGATTCTCCCGAGCCTCCTCCGTGCTGATGGCGTCGTCCTCCCCGGCGGCTTTGGTGGGCTCGTGGATAATTTTCATGGGAGGTCGTCCAGGGTTACTGAGGTTTTGATGGTGTTCAAGCTTCGGATGTCTGCGGCGTGCCGGCCACGTTGGAGCTGTGTCTGTCGGCGGCGATTGTCAAGCGACGGTACGGAGTCTGCGGCGCGTTGTGCGACGGCGGCTTCGGCTTGTTTGGAAGTGCGTTTTGCGGCGTCGGAGCTGGGGGGCTCTTTCGGGTCTCTTTCTTTAATGCCTTCTTTCTTCTGTAATCTGTTCGGACTTTGTTTCTCTTGTACCTCTCTCCGCGTGGTGACAGTCGTGCTTCAATCTCTTGAGGGACGCGTTTGTGTTTCTGGGTATAGGTGTAGGCGTGTTCGTGTGAGTGCGTTGTTGTCTTCTTTCTTTGTACACGAACAGATACTACTCTTATATTCAGGAATGAGAGGTTCAAAAAAAAAAAAAAAAAGAGGCAAGGTGATTCAATTTCCAACCGCACGCCGGTTAATGAAACGATGATGGCGCTATATAGGATCGGAGCGAGGTCGATTGGTTCGGTTGAACACACAACACCACTGTGTCGATCGACTCACGCACCAGCACCGGAGATGATGCGATCGGGCGCGCCGGCGGCACGCCGGGACGACGGCGACGGCGTGGACCGGAAGCCCGCGATCAACAAGCCCGGCCTGCACCTGGCGCTCAACAATGCGCCGGACGTCGTGGGGCACACGGTCGTCGTTCGCATGGTGCGACCGGCGGCGGCGGCGCCGGCGTTGCCGCGTCTGGGCGAGAAGAAGGTGGTGACGCGGAAGCCGGTGATCAAGCCGGGCGTGCGCCTGACGCTCAAGGTGCAGGACACCAAGGGGCGCATCGTGAAGTGCACGGTGCGCAGGACCGAGAAGCTGCAGGGCCTGATGGACGCGTACTACGCCGGCATGCCGGACGTGGCGTACGGCACGGGCAGGTTCTTGTACGACGGGGGGCGGGTGGCCGGGTGGCAGACGCCGGCGGAGCTGGAGATGGACGACGGCGATGAGATCGACTTCTTCACTGAGCTCATGGGTGGTGGACCGGCTGCTGCTGCTCCAGTGCTCGTGTAGCACGCAGCTGACCGTACGTTGCGTGCTTTTGCAGGCGTGGCCACAGCTGCTTTGATCACTTTGCTTATTCAGCTTGCTAATAAGTCTGATCTTGACACTGGCAGATAAACTTCGCTTATCACATATGAAACCTTGATTTGTAATCTTGACGTCTTTGGGTACAAGTGCATGTGAGAAATCATCTTTGTTCCCAGTATCTTGCTGCATGGTACTATCCTTCTTGGAAAAGTGTTCTTCTTAAAATTAAGGCATTAACGACAATGAGAGTGAGAAGAAGAATGGCACGGCATGATACAACCTGGTTGAACCGTAGAAATCCGTCGGATCCAAGGACACGGTCGCGCTCGTGCTTCAACAGTTGAAAAGTCAAGTGAACTTCCTACGGGTCTCCGGTTGAAAAGTCAGGACCCCTCTCCTTTTTTCGTGAGCTTCCTGCTGGTCTGCTTGGATTTTTGTTGGGCCAACAAAACAGATGTATGTATAACACGAAGAACACACCAAACAGGTCCAGATCGGTCCACAGGCCTCGTGCTTTCCCTGCCCACCGCACCATCCGATTTGGCCCAAGAATGAGACACGCACTCCAGTGAGAGCTCTTGAGTGTCACTCACAAAGCGACAAGCTTAATGATCTTTCGTGCATGATGATGATCCCTTGAATCAAATCATCAGTCGATTCCCCCGACGAAACGGGAGGAAAGAAAGCCAAAGTCCAAACATTTTCGCGGCGGCGCCACCGCAATGTGGTTCACCGCCGGCTCCGACGCAGCCGGCCGGCCGGAGCAAGCCCCGACCCCCTCCTCCTTCTCCCCCGTCAGCTCGCAACTCTACAGCTACTCCCTCCGCATCTCCTCTAGCCCCAGCCCCCATCCCCAAAACCCTCGTAACCGAGCCCTCGCCTCCGCCTCCCCTTCCTCCTCCTCCTCCGGCTGCGGCCTCGGCGGATGGGGCTCCGATGGCGGCGGCGGCGGATTCCTGTCGAGGATCTTCTCCGCCGGCGCGGCGCGCGCGGAGGAAGGGAGGCTGCCGGCGGGGGGCGACTGGGACGCGCACGGGCTCGCGGCCGGCGGCTCCCCTGTCCCGCTCTCCATGCTCGACGGGGCGAAGCGGTACAAGGTCTCCGAGCTCGACTTCGTCGACCGCCGCGCCGGCCCCGACCCCCTCGCCGCGGAGGACATCCCCTTGCTCGGCGACACGGCCGCGCTGCGCCCCGGCGGCGTGTACACCAGGTCGCAGCTTCTTGCGGAGCTCGACGCGATGGCCTCCTCCGGCGCGTTCGAGCAGGTCAACATACAGGGGAAGCCCAAGCCCGACGGCACGCTTGGCCTCACCGTCTCCTACGCCGAGGCTGTCTGGACCGTCGCCGACCGGCTCAGGTGCGTCAATGCGGGGTCAATGCCGCGGGCCAAGGATGGGTTCCACAAGGACATGACGGCGAGGGAGAGGATGGAGTACCTCCGAGGCAGGAGCGTGACTACGGGCAGCACGTCGACGGCACTAAGCCGTGCATTCTGCCGGAGCCGGTGCGGGAAGAGTTGCTGAGGATGGTGAAAAGGCAGAATGGGAAGCTGACCAATGGGTTGCTGCAGAGGATCACCCGCCGCGTCGAGAAATGGTACCAAGACGAGGGCTTTGCTTGCGCGTCAGTGGTCAGCTACGGCATACTTGGTCCCGATGAGATTGTGTGCGAGATGTTGGAGGGGGAGATCACCAAGGTGGAGTACCAGTTTCTGGACAAGCTCGGCAATATCGTCGAGGGGAACACTGCCATCCCTGTCATTGACCGGGAGCTGCCCCAGCAGGTATAAGTTAGCATCAATCCAAGCTGCTGATTATGGTGTGTGAAAATGCTCCATTTCAGATTACTATGGTGTTTCTGTGTTTTAATTTGCAGCAATGAATTGCTTGTGTCCACTTATTCAGTTATACTCAGCTTACTCTGTCACAGTTTCTTCCTGGCCATATCTTTAACACACTCTCTGTCCTGATGTGACTTGCTTACAGTCCACGAATAAACTTGTTCCCCTCTTAATCTGTTACAGCTTCAACCTGGCTATATCTATAACAGTGGGGCAGGGAAACAAGCTTTTAGGAATTTAGAATCGCTCGGTTTGTTCTCCACTGTACAACTGAATGCTCGCCCTGATGGGAGCGAAGGAGGGGGTGTGGTGCTTCAAATTAAGCTCCAGGAGCGGGAACCAAAGTCGAGTGAAGTAACTGCAGGGTGGAGCATTGTGCCTGGATGTCAAGGGCGACCAACTCTGGTAATGTATCCGCTATTTACATCCTTTTGTTACCTGCAGAACTTTTACTTATAATGGTAGATAACATTGTGAACACATAAACCGCCAATCACTTTGAAGTCGTGTTACCATAAGCTCACATCTCATGGCAACTTCATTTAGGCATCCATTCAACCTGGAGGAAGTGTGACAATTGAGCACCGGAACATCTCTGGTTTGAACAGATCTCTCGTTGGTTCTATTAGATCTGACAAACTTCTCAGCTCTCAGGTGAGCAAGTAGCGCGTGTTCTTATTTTGGGAAGCTTTGATGTGTGTTGCTTTTAATTACTGCCGCATCTTAATTTGGCGCAAGAACTTTGAACTGTCTATGTCTATAGTTGCATTTGTAAGTTGCCCATATGATTCAATTCAAATTTTAATTAACACTCGAGTTTTGCATGAAAAGTGGGACTTGATTAACTTCTTCCTTGTTCATATATAACACACTGCAGATATTAGATGTCTTCCACTGCATTCTGGAAGTCGATAGGATTCCCATGTGATCTTGAAATTTTAAGCATGCATGCACTTATCCTTGATTGTTGGTGCGAATCAGGATGTTCTCTCATTCAAGCTAGAGTATACCCATCCTTATCTTGATGGGGTGGAGGATCGTAGTAGAAACCGTACCTTCAAATCAAGCTGCTTCAACACTAGGAAATTAAGTCCTGTCTTCGTTGCTGGCCCCAGCATGGAAGAAGCTCCACCTGTCTGGATTGAAAGAATTGGATTTAAGGCCAATGTAACAGAGGTTTGTACAAATTGATATTACTTTCTGCATCTTTGATTTTCATGGAGTAGTTTCAAAACATTCTAACACAAGGCAATTTCATTTTTGAAATAATTTTTCAGAGCTTCACAAGGCAGAGCAAATTCACATACGGCCTCGTGGTGGAACAGATTACAGCACGTGATGAAAACAACAATATATGCACTCGTTTTTTTTTTTTTTTTTGAAACGGGAATATATGCACTCGTGGGTCTAGAGCATTGCCTAGTGGCTTCTTGAGCATGGATGGTCCTCCTACAACCTTCAGTGGTACTGGTGTAGATCGAATGGCATTTCTACAAGCTAATATCACTAGAGATAATACGAAGTTTGTAAATGGTGCAACTATTGGCGATAGGTGCATATTCCAGGTATGCTACTTTGCACCCTGATAATGCAGAGTTTGAATCTTCAATAACTGCTAGGTGCCTGTTACATGATTGGTGTTTTGGTTTATGTTTTCATATGAAATCTCTGCACATTTCATAAAACTGGATGTTTAGACACATGCAATTGATTTCCACGATAGAAGGTGCTGTAATATGTTCTATTCATCTATGGTCTGAGTGATTGTTTTCCAATTCTAACCCGATGTTTGAGCTAGAGCTTGTCTCATAGCATGATCTGGTTATACAAAGGCTTTCATGATATATTTAATGAAGTTTCTTGGTGGGCTGCAGTTGGACCAAGGTCTCGGAATAGGAAGCAAAAACCCTTTCTTCAATCGTCATCAGATTTCAGTTACCAAGTTCATAAACTTGAACAGGCAAGAGAAAGATGCTGGGAAGCCACCACCAGCTGTCTTGGCCCTTCATGGTCGTTATGCAGGCTGTGTGGGGATCTGCCAAGCTATGATGCTTATGCAATTGGAGGACCTCACTCTGTTAGGGACTATGGTATGGGGGAACTAGGTGCTTCTAGGAACCTTCTTGAGGTATGTGATTTGGCGCTTGTTTTGAATCATATAAATCAATTTCATCACTGATTATGTTTTGACTTCTCATTTGTTCTGATTATGAAAGTGGTTAGAGGTGGAAAAGTAGCTATTAGGATGAATGATAATATCGGGCCGTATTTCTGCACACACAAAGGTGTTAGACAAGGGGACCCTTTGTCTCCCTTGTTATTTGATATTGTGGCAGACGGGCTTGCTATTTTGGTAAAACAGGCAGTGGATAAAGGCATGGTCAAGGGCATGGTGCCTCATCTCATAGATGGTGGAATTTCCATGCTTCAATATGCCGATGATACAATTTTTATGATGCAAAATGACCTAGAGTCGGCTAGGAACCTCAAGTTCATCTTATGCCTCTTTGAACAAATGTCTGGTTTGAAAATAAATTTTCACAAAAGTGACATTGTCTGTTTTGGCGAGGCTAATGATAAAAGAGTGCAGTACAGTGACATTTTTACATGCCCTGTGAGCTCTCTTCCCACGAAATACTTAGGAATTCCTATTGATAGGAAAAGACTCAGCAACTCGCAGTGGAAAGGTACTGAAGAAAAATTAGAAAAGAAACTAGGAGTTTGGCAAGGCCGTTTCCTGACACTTTGTGACAGGTTAAGCCTGACAAACTCAAGTTTAACCAATGTGCCGCTGTACATGCTCTCAATGTACAGTGTTCCGAAAGGAGTAGTAAAAAGAATGGACTATTATAGGACGAGATTTCTTTGGCAGGAGAGCGAGGGGGTAAAAAAATATCACCTGGTTAACTGGCCAGCGATCACTATGCCTAAAGACCAAGGTGGTCTGGGGGTGTTAGACCTGTTAACTATGAACACAAGTCTCCTAGTTAAGTGGCTATGGAAACTGGAGACGACAGATGGGATTTGGCAGCAATGCTTAAGGAAGAAATACATCAAGGACCAACCAATCTCTGCGCTGTCCAAGAAGCAAGGAAGCTCACACTTCTGGCAAGGATTGATGGAGGTCAATCCAATATACCAAGAGTTCTGTAGCAGGAAAATAGGTGACGGCAAGAGCTCAAGCTTTTGGCATGATAAATGGTGCAAAGGTGGAGCGCTGGCTGTGCAATTTCCAAGACTTTACAATCTAACATATGACAAGACAGTGACAGTAAACAAGGTTCTGTCCCAAGGGCTAGATAGTATCAAATTCAGAAGAGTTCTGAGAGGAGAAACTGCTGACTTATGGGAACAACTCAGCAGGCTTTGTGAAGAAGTGACTCTATCTGAGGACAAAGATACTGTGACATGGAATCTGGGGAAGAAAGGTTTCACCGTGAGCTCTTTATACCAGAGGTTAAAGACCTTGGTGTGCCGTTCCCCTATGCTTTCATGTGGAAGGTAAAAATTCCTCAAAGAATTAAGGTGTTTCTCTGGTTATTGCTTAAGAATAGCATATTAACCAAAGACAACCTGAAGAAAAGAGGGTGGAATGGAGACACAGAGTGTGCTTTCTGTGGTACGCAAGAGTCTATTCAACATTTATTGTTTGACTGCCCAGTAGCCAGATATGCTTGGCAGGTGGCTAAATGTTCTTTTGACTTTAAGGTTTGCCCCACTAGTATGGAAGATCTGATGGGTCCTTGGCTTTCTAGCTTTCAAGGCAAACACAGGTCTCTAATTCTTCTGGGGTGCGGAGCATTGCTGTGGTCTATATGAGAACCAGAAACGATGCGTGCTTCCGAGGAAAAAAGTTAAACGATCCAACCGAACTAATCTACTTTATATGCTCATGGCTCGATAAATGGTCGATACTGCAGACAAAGACACAAAGAAGGATGGTGGAGGAAGGAAGCAAGCTCCTCCGAAAGGTGGCAAATGAAGCATTCCGAAGATCACAAGGATGGGCGCCAATTACCAGAAGAATTGCCGGAGTCGCATGATGCTCGGGTGTTGGTCAGGATAGTCCTTGTTGCCTAGATAGGCCGTGAAAACTGGTTGTAATAAGCTAGTTGCTTTTTGCTGGTTTTTTTTTTCGTTTGGTGTTTGTTTGTCCCAAAACTTTGTACTGTTACCTGCTTTTTATACAAGTGGGGGGCGAAAGCTCCGTTTCTAAAAAAAATAAAAAAATAAAAAAAAATTTGTTCTGATTTGTTTGGTCCATGCAGGTTGCCACTGAGCTGCGCATCCCCATCACTGTGAAGAACACACGCGCAGGTGTATGCGTTTGCCGAGCATGGCTCTGACCTTGGGAGCTCCAAGGATGTCGAAGGCAACCCTACAGAGTTCTTCCGACGTGCTGGCCATGGCTCCTCCTATGGTGTTGGCGTCAAGCTTGGCATGATAAGGGCAGAGTATGCTGTGGATCAAAATGCTGGTAGAGGAGCCTTCTTTGTGAGGTTTGGCGAGAGATTCTGAACCATGTGTTTCATCCCGCTTCTGAGAGTCAGCAACTGCTAGATTTTTGGAAGACATAATGACATCCAGCTCCTGACATTGTAGCCGTAACGCTTGCAGTGCAAACTTGTTGACATTGTAGTCAGATTGAACTGCAGTTGGAGCTTCTTTCTGAGGAATTACGCTCTCTCTCTTTTCCTCTGGGAAAGATAGTAGACGATAGTAGTATCAGGGTAAACCTTTCTGCGCAAAGTAACTTTACTATAGTAGTATAGTAGGAAAACCATCATGTTTCAAAGGTGTTTGTAGCGGGCTAACGAGCTTCTCAACTTGTTTTGTCACTGTTGCTCATTAAATTTCCAAGTAATATGCTCCTACCTGCGTTGTCAGGTCAGAGATTCGCCCTTCTGAAAATATGATTCAGAACATCGCACCTGCTCTTTTATGTGCAAGGATCTTACAGTCGATTGCTTTATTTGGCATTTTAATCTCTTTTAATTTTGATGGCAAACAGCTAATACACAGTTTCACATGAATTTGAGAGAAATTTTTTGCCATGATTCTTGCCTTGTGTGTCTGTCCACATAGCAAATGGGCTTAAGTTACATGGAGGGCATATTGCAATCAATGTTGGATTGCAGTTTTCCTCATGGATTTTCAGCATGTTACATTCACATAGTTTTTTTTTTTTTTTTTTGAAGGTATATTCACATGAATTTGATTATCTTTCGACCTCAAGAAAAACACTCACCGCCTTCGCCCCCCAAAAAAAAACGTTTTATCTGAATTAGTCCTGAGATACTCAGCCCAGCAAAAAGAAAGGCCTAAATTTTTAGCTGCTTTCCCACCCGTCCCTCGTTACTGCCTCGCTCAGCCCGACGGTCGCGCAGTGCGAATGCAGAGCGTCATGGATCTTGCAAGTGCACAGACCTTTGTCGCTTCGTCGGTGCACGCGAAGGGTCAGCACCGCATCAATCAAAACGCACCGTGACGACGATACAGATCGCCGGTCAATTAATTAAACCACACGACGCTATATCAACACATTCAGATCGCCACACAAGCACAGCCGAGCGAGGCGTACTCGCACGCACCGCCGGAGAAGATGAAGCCATCGGGCGCGGCGGCGGCGGCGCCTCGGGACGGCAACGGGGAGGAGGAGGAGGACCGGAAGCCGGTGATCAAGCCGGGCGTGCACCTGACGCTCAAGGTGCAGGACACGGCGGGCCGCGAGCTGGTGCGCACGGTGCGCAGGACCGAGAAGCTGCAGGCCCTGATGGACGCCTACTACGCCAGCGTGCCGGACGTGGCGCGCGGCACGGGCAGGTTCCTGTACGACGGCGGGCGGGTGGCCGGGTGGCAGACGCCGGCGGAGCTGGAGATGGAGGACGGGGATGAGATCGACTTCTTCACCGAGCTCATGGGCGGCGGACCGGTTGCTGCTGCTGCCGCTGCTGCTGGACCGGTGCCCGCGTAGCTCGTCGTTGTGCAGGCGTGGAGCGGTGCGCTGGTTCTGAATGCTTGTTCCTGCTCTCTAATGTCTGATAATTCTGCATCGTGACACGATGGCAGTTTAAGTACTGTTAACATTGATCGGACCGGATCCATCGTCCATCTAACAGCATGATACACATAGCGAGTCCCCACTCTAACAGTATCAGCTGCAATGTTTGTGTCTGCATAGTCATTTGAATTTAAATTCTGTCAATTTTCTCGTATTTTGATGTCACCGGTCTTTGCACTGAGATTTCCACAACAGGCGTGAACGGGTTGCACCGCAAACGGGAAAAATTCCGTCCCCATTTTTACTCCTTATAGGAGAATTCCACCCACCCATTTTTTTTTTTGCGAAAAAGGAATTTCATGCAAAAAAAAAATTGCAAGTAAAAGAACAAACATGCACCTAAACAGTACTGGAGATGCAGCAAAGTTTGGATCAACACGCTATAAGAAATCTTCCTTCAAAAAAAAATTGAAACTGACACAGCAACACCTGGCCATATTGAACTTTCATCATTTATAATATTATTTTTACATTGGATATATTATTCCAATAATATTAAAACATTGTTTACAGTCAAGCGATAGTTCAAATAAAAGTATTTGTGACATATTAGATGTAGTTTACATGCGAGCCCGTGCAATTGCGCGGGCAAAAACATCCGTTAAGTTTACTTAAAAAAACATCCGTTAAGTAAAGAAAAAAAACAAAATAGGGTACTTCATTGGAGAATAACAAAGTACGAGTTCCCACTTAAGATTTATTAGAGTATACCGTGCCTTTATCCGCGTCAGCACTGACACACACACACAACACATGTAATTCCATATGTCCAGCCAAGAGGATCCGTCAAATTCCCCATTGTACAGGCCGACGTGAGCCATGCGCGATCTCATCTTCTTCCTCTTCCAAACCATCCTCACGATCTGTCCTGCTCAGCCCGTCGACCCAGTCATCGGCCGATGATCCAATCCACGCCACCAACAGATGCGTAACGCAGGCCCTGCAACGCTGCATGTCGCGCTCTGGCCGCCGCGTGCACAGGCCGCGCTCACCGCGCAGGCTGCTGCCCACCGCGTCGCGCGAGCAGGCCGCGACACACGCGCTGGCCATGCCCGCCGCATCGCGCGCTCGTGTCGCGTCGCGGGCCACGCTGGCCGCCGCACGCGCAGGCTGCGCCCGCCGCGTCGCATGCGGCCGCGCTGATGCCTCGTATAGTGCCGGTATGCAATTTTCTTGCTTCAACACCTAGTCTCCCATTTACTGACCGCTTCGAATCCCAATTGTTGAAGTAACGAGGGACGGAATAAGAGCAGCAACTCCCGTATAGTGCAGCAGTGGTGGAGAGAGTGCGGAGGCGTTTCTCGCGTGGAATCACTGCTCTCCTTGATTCTGGTATAAATTGCTTGACGAAGCCACCCCCAACAAAAGCATGTCGAGAAGACGAGACATGACGCCGGCCATGAAGTTCGTCACCCTCTCAGTCAGTGACCGATGCGGAAGACCACGAGATCACACGCACCATGGGGAGGACCGAGAAACTGGAGAACCTGATCGACTTCTACTACGACATGGTGCTGCAGACCATCGTCCCGCAGGGCGAGGGGGCGTTCCTGTACCGCGGCAAGCGGGTGGACGGGACCAAGACGCCGGCAGACTACAAGATGAACGACGGCGACGAGCTGGTCTTCTCGTTCGGGATCGAGCAGAGCACGTTTGTGACGCTGACCGTGCGGGAGGAGGAGACAGGGCTCGCGTTCACCCGCACCCTGCGAAGAACCGACCAGCTGGGTGACCTGATGGACTTCTACTACGACATGGTGCGCACTGTCGAGCATGGCGATGGGGTCTTCTTGTACGACGGCAGGCGGGTTGGAGTCTACAAAACACCCCAGGAACTGGGTCTGGAGGACGGTGATGAGATTGAGGTTACTTACAGAGTTCGTGACTTATAATCGAGTTGCCTCGTCAAATGTTACGCATATATATATATATATAGCCCTTTGCTGCTATCGCCGGGCAAACAATAAGTAGTACTCGCTCGCATGGTAATTTTCAGACACTTTCAGTTGTCGTTCCAAGTTTATCGGTATCTATCCCTATGACAAAGACGCGTGTTTTGCAATAAAATAGTTTAACAATTGCCCTGGTGATAATTTATGAGTGCCCTGATGGTCTTGTGGGAAATCAACTCTCGTCACAAATGAAAAATTTGAGAAATGAACCCCTCTTCTTTTTTTCTTTTTTCTTTTTTTCGTTTCTTCCAACGCTGCTTGACGAACGAAAGATTGAAGATGTCATGTATCGTCTAGAAGACGCATGGGTTATGTTGCACTCAGATACCCAGAAGGCGATACACTCCCAAACAGTCCGTGTATGGTCTGCACCTGGCCATATTGACTTTTCATCATTTATAATATTGTTTCTGACATTGGATATATTATTCCAGTAATATTAAAAACATTGTTTACAGTCAAGCGATTGTTCAAATAAAAGTATATTTTTGAAATATCAGAACGTAATAGGGTACTTCTTTGGAGAATAACAAAGTACAAGTTCCCACTTAGGGATTTATTACAGTATACCGTGCCTTTATCCGCGTAAGCACTGACACACACAACACATATAATTCCACATGTCAAGCCAGACAAGTAGCCTGACCCAAAATGCTGGAAAAAGCTAAACAACAACGAATATGTATGCAACATGTAAAACAACTTGCACCGGACGATAAAAACACAGGCATTATTCTTGATCTTACAATGCTCTTAATCAGACGTAGCACTCGTAGAGCTTGATGTCCATCTTCAACCGGAAGTAGTAGCCGCCCTCGATGGAGTCGGTTGTGAGCGTGGTGACGCCGCGCGCCATGAAGAAGTCTCCGGTGCCGCCGACGACGGAGATGTCCCGCGTCTTCTCGGGCATGAGGTCGGCGCCCATGAGCTCGAGCGTGCCCTTGTACGCCGTCGAGTTGAAGACGAGCGAGAAGGCGAACCACGCGCTGAGCGTGTCCTTCCGGTCGTAGAAGTAGAAGCCCTGCGCGCGCGCCACGGGCTCCGTCGTCAGCGCCTGGTCCGGCGTCACCGGGTCGTTGAACACGATCAGCTCGCCGAAGTAGGTGTCGTTGATGGAGACCGACCGGCTCAGCGGCGTCGCCTCGGTGGCCTTCGCCGACGTCGCGTTCGCGTTGTTGGCGCCGTCGTAGAGGATGTCGTGGTAGTAGACGGTCATCCTCTTGCACGGCGCGTCGCGGCTGGAGATGAGCCTCCTGCCGCCGCCATGGGCGACGCCGGCTAGCCCAAGCAGCAGGATCACACTGATGATGAGCTTCGAAGATGGCGTGAGGCCTTGCATTGTTTGCGTTGATCGATCGACAAGCTAGGTGTACAGAACTCTTCTCTTCTTGTTTGTGCCGAGAGCTCTGAGCAGTGGACTGGTATTTATAGAGCTGGCTTGGATTGGGCTGCGTGTATGATGAAATGAACCTGCACGTGGTAGTTATAGTTTGATTCAGCATAGGGGAAGAGAGAAGTGGACGGGAGGAGCTATCAGAGTCAGAGAGCCACATGTCTACTAGTTATGCGAAAATAAGCCTCGGTGGTTGGTGCGATCTCAGTGTCAGTCATGTACAGCATATGTCCATTTTCTTGCTATAGCCACTGTTTTTCTACACATGCGTCAAAAGGCGTGCTTAGACCGATTAAATGATGATTAGTCGTGCACGTCAACTATCTTGCGTCTACGTCGACTAGAAAAAACATTGACTAGGAGCATCGTAGAGCTCCACCAACACATGAAAACGAAACGACAGTGCAGTTCTTCTGTTGCCCTTCCGGTTGTCATTACCAGTATGGCATGGCATGGCGGCCCGCCATATACCTACCTCCGGCGGCAATCTCCTACGAAGCTTTCAACTGTTCACAGTCCACATGCACAAGGAAGAATCGCAGCTTCTGTGTCGCCTCGAGGAAGATTGCTGCCCGCCATACATCCATGTGGACTGTGAAGTTCAAAGATTCGTAGGAGATTCCTGCTCGCCATACCATGCCAAATTAGTGGTCCGCCTCTGTTGTGCTATCATCTGCGCTATTACTAGAGATTTTGCACATCAATCAAGCTTACCAATGTATTATATTTTGAATTTTCATATGGACACAATCCCTCAATGCTTGGAAGTTTTGACCACTAACCTCAATGCTTCGTGGTTCTGCATAGACAAGGTACACTCTAGGAGCGAGTATGCACTCATAGACAATGTACTGCATAGTGTATGTTTAACTTTTGAAATTAGACCACATCGACTACTCTAGCTACTATGTTTGCATAATAAAATAACTAGTATGGCTGCCCGCGTATTTGCGCGGCTAGAGTTGATTGTTTTCATAATGATAATAGTATAAAATTTATAAACTTGTATGTAGGTATTTCATAATATTTTGTAATAAAATTTTATATGCTCTCTTCTACAGTCGCATCCCTCGCCTGCTCATCACCTGCTCGTAATGATGCTCAGTTAGTTGTCGTCTTGGCTTGTTGTCTGGGTCACTTGTTCCTCTAGTACACTTCTGCTAACTCATTATCTGTCCCGTCTACTTGTTACCCACTTCGGCAAGGGTTACTACCTTCATGCATCACCTTCTCCCCTCGACTTCCTACTGCTAGGTTGGTCATCTTGTTGTTCAGATTGCCTACTCGTCGCCCTCTCATTCAAGGCTATTCTCATCCTCCTTTCTAACTTATTTTTCAGTTCTCTCACTCATCTTTATTCTATCATCGTCATAGCTTGTTTTTCAGCTTGCTTACTCATCACGTTATAATTTAGCTATTTTAGACTCATAATGGTATGGTGAAAATTAGAAATAATAATTAGAGATAATTTTTAGCTATATTTTATAATCCGAATTTAGTTATTTTTTGGACTTATAATGGAATGACGGGTAATTTAGAAATAGGTGTGAAGTGTTTTTTGGTTATTTTTTATTATTTCAAATTTAGCTATTTTTTGACTCATAATGGCATGGTGGGTAATTTAGAAATAGGTTCGAGGGGTATTTTTGGCTATTTTTTATTATTCCGAATTTAGCTATTTTATAAATGTTTATAGGGGGTTTTGTGACTAATTGTTTCATAATGGCAGTGGTGGGTAATTTTTTCTTCTTATTTTTTCGGATTAACGTGGGAATTTCTAGCATTTTAGAGCGAACGTGGTGGCTTCTTGGCCTTGAGAGCGAACGTGGAGGCTTCAATTCTTGATCAATTATATATATAATAGATAAGTTCTCTCGACTGTGTACATATATACGGTTGTAGGATGTGATTTAGTCAAGAAAATTTGCAACAGCCTATACATTGACGTTTTTATGTAGCATAGTATAGGTCTCTAATTAGGACTTTCTGTTTTCAAACATTTATTGCTCAAATAACATACCAATTAGTATCTTTCAAAAAAAGATTAGTAAAAAAGGGATAGTATACAAATGATGTGAAACCATATTATAAAGTATGTTTTTTAGAAAAAACGATAAGTAATGTGTCACCACGCAAATGGTACCTTCCTATAGTTATCTCGAAAAAGGAAAACACTTTTCTTGTGCGCAGTTGTTTCTTACTCCCATCGACCCCATTGATGATTTAGGGCTCTTTGGTAGGGCTTCTTCAATGGCTTCTCCAGTGTCTTCACCTGATTTCCAACCAAAAGTGCTTCCTCATGTGCTTCTCAAATAAAGAAGGAAGTCAGATCCAGGAAAAAGGTGAAGGAGGAAGTCACAAAATGATAGTTTCATCCGGCTTCTTTCTCCCACCACGGTCTCCTCTTTACATATTTGTCCCTGAAAATAAAGAAGAGCTGCTGAAGAAGCCGTTTTCCAAACGTTTTAGGCACAGCCACACAACCATTTTTCCAAAGAAGGCACAGCCAAAGTCAGCACAGCCATAGCCCTATAAGAGGCCGTTAGTTTCCTCTTGACCCATGCACGATTTAGTTGTATTCATTCTCTCTCTCTCTCTATATATATATATACCAAGTCATTTAACACAAAAGAAAATAAAATATGTACTAAATTAGCGTTGGTGCGATACATAGTATACTTGAGAAACTAGTATGGCTGCCCGCGCATTTGAGCGGCTAGAGTTATTATACTATTTAAAATATTTTTATATTATTATAAAAGTTTAATATAGTTTATTATTAACAATATTTAATTTATAATAGTAGAAAATAGATTCAAGAATTTCTAACCGTCTCTCAATTTGAGTGTGAGATGAGTCATCATTTATCTTGGATTGTCTTATCTAACAATGTATTTGATTTGTTTTAGAAGTGAGGTCGGTTCAAACGTGCCATGCTAAACAACTAACATATCTCATGGTAGGAAAAAAGAATATGTCATGCTACAAATAAACCCAAGATAAATATGCCATGCTAGCTAGACATATGATGATGCATTTTTATAGTGGTGTATTTAGAAATAGGAATTAAGTGTATATTGGATATTTTATTATTCCAAAATTTAGCTATTTTGATCTCAAAATGTTCCTGTGGGTAAATTAAAAATAAGAATTAGGTTTATTGTTAGTTAATTCTTATAATCCGAGTTTAGTTTTTTTTTTTGACTTATAATGGTATGGCGGGTAAATTAGAAATAGGTGTAAAGGGTATTTTTGGTTATTTCGAATTAGCTATTTTTTGACTCATAATGGCATGCTGGGTAATTTAGAAATAGGTGCGAGGGGTATTTTTGGCTATTTTTTATTATTCCAAACTTTGCTATTTTATAAATATTTTTAGGGGGTTTTGTGACTAATTTTTTCATAATGGCAGTGGTGGGTAATTTTCTCTTCTTATTTTCTCGGATTAACGTGGGAATTTCTAGCATTTTAGAGCGAACGTGGTGGCTCCTTTTCGCCATCAAATATATATATAATAATAGATTCAGCCCGCAACGGACGGACCCACGCAGCTCAATGTTGTATTTTGGTCATTTTGGGCCCCACCATTTTCTGACGTCAATTCGTCAAAGGTGGGATGATCCGGATGGGCTTAAGCTTGTTTCCCACCACCCATTGATCCATCATGAGGTAGAGTAATTCAAGGAACATTCATGGTTTTTTTTATAAAGAAATAAGGATTCTGAAGCCATCTTACATATATACATTGATAATGTGGAGAAAGCATGGATCTTTGAGTTTTTAGGTAACATTGTGCTTTGATAATTGCTATTGCATGTACTTCTTTTTTTTTGGGTAAAGACTGCTTCTCGTGTAGGTGGAGCCAGAGCTCAGAACCTTTGTGTGTGTGTGTGTGTGTGTGTGTGGAGGGGGGGGGGGGGGGGGGGGGGCGGCTTTGAGCTCTCTACCTGCCCTCCGGCAGATCCGGACACCTATAGTTAAAATCCTAGCTCAGCCACTGTGACCCATCACTACGGGAAATCGGCTCTTTGCCGAGTGCCACACCCAAGACACTCGGCACAACATCGATCTCTGCCGAGTGTCACACGCAAGACACTCGGCAAAATGCATGACGTGCCCACCACGTGTGACGACCTTTGTGATTAGCCGCCGGCCGTCAGCGCTTTGCCGAGTGGCACTAACGGGCACTCGGCAAAGTGATTTGTTTCCCGAGTGTCTCCATGAAACACTTGGCAAAGAGTATCCTTTTGCCGAGTGTTTTCAAGCTCGCTCGGCAAATGCTCTTTGCCCGGCAAACTTTTTTTTTCTCTTCTGCCCTTCAAACTTTTTCTCCTCTCTACGACACTGCATGCTTTGGCATATTTCTCGATCCGTTTGTTATATTTAGTTAATTTATTTCATTAAATGTATTTTTTTTTGTGATAAGTCAAATTTGAACGGCAAGTGATCAGGCCCGTCCCATGGCATGTGCGGCCGGTGCGACCGCACAGGGCCCCCAAACGTCAAGGCCCCCCAATGGTCTGAAAATTATAGTATGCAGTGCAGAGTTGAAACTCCAGAGAAGATTTCTTCATCACTTCAGGTTCCAAGTCTCCAAATGCAGCTGATTCGCAGCAGACACATCAGTTTATGTTGATCGACGATTGGATGGATAGTAGATGGAATGCAACGCCTCGCCGCAGCTACCGTCCATATGTTTTTCTTTCCCTATCGTGGTTGTCTCCCGGCGTGATGCAGGTTTCGGAAACGCAACCTGCAACGTCCTACCTTGTATGGTTGTATCCTTGATCGTTACATGCCATGGTGTTGCTGCACTGGCCGCCAACCGGCAGCCGCTTGCCTTTTGCCCACGTAGAGTCAGGCGCCATAAGGTGTGAACTATACTGCTAAGCCCTTTTTTCTTTCATGGTTTTTGTTTAAAGATGGTTGAATAATTGTCTAGTGCATTACTTAATTTAGTCAGACTTGTGATCTTCTTGAGGCTGATCTTAAAACAGATGAAGTATGTGATATTAAAGCAAATGAACTGTGATCTCCTCGCCAAAAAAAAAGAACTGTGATTATTTTATTTTGATATATTTATGTGTAGGGCCTCACTCTCGATTTCGCACAGGGCCTCTGATTGGTCCGGGACGGCCCTGCAAGTGATTCGAATAATGGAATAAAATGAATGGAAAATGATATTCATGTTAGTGAGTTCAATGTGAGGCCGTATCCAGGAAATGAAAGAAAATTTCACGCATCTTGTTCATAATTGAAATATGACCACGAACGTGTGGTCGAATTGTATTTAAATTTTATAAATAGCAAACGAAGTCTGAAAATTATGAGAATTGTCATGATATCATACGTGAAGGTTATGGTAAAAAGTAGAGAACGTTTCGCACAAGTTGTCACGTATGTTGCTTACAAAACGAAGAATCTCTAAATAAGAACCATAAAGTTTAGAATGTATCGTTAAGATTTGGAATCAAATTGTGGTCGAATTTGAGTTGACTTCAAATATTTTTGTATAGGCAACAGATCATATAGATTGTGTCATGTCAAATTTTGGTTATTGTGCATGCACGATAGTTGCGTCCTCACGACTCATATTGATGGCGTTGGATAAATGGCGAACACTAGCTAGATGCATGCAGCAGTACGTGTAGCACTAGCACTACTCCCATAGGGAGTTCGCGACAATGGTTGCGGTTCCTGTTCCACGCCATTCTGGCGCACGAAACCATCGGGAACGCAGAGAGTCGGGAATGAATGCAAAATTCAAGGCTGCGTGCATGCACTATCTTCTCGCATCGAAACGCTCGTCACTAAAAGCAAATACCAGAGTCGCTTCGGTACCTGTTTGATGCGCACTGTATATAAGCACACGCGTTGCGCGGCGCTGCATTGCAAGCCCCTCCGATATCCCCCGAGGAAACCCTTACTACGTCAGGCATGGTGTCCCCTGCCCCGAAGGAGGGGTCGACCAAGAAGCGCGTCGTAGCCAGGCGCCCCTGGGCATGTAGAGACAACGGACTCAGAGACGTCTCCTTCGTCCCGATCATCCCGGCCGTGCCGGATCAGGCTACGGTGGTGAAGCCCGCCATGCTGGTGACGCTCGAGGTGCAGGACACCCAGCGCCGCACCGTGTGGCGCGCATCATGCGGCGCACAGACAAGATGCAGGGCCTCATGGACCACTACTACGCCGTGGTGTTGTCGCCGGCCGTCGCCGCGCGCGGCGAGGGGCGGTTCGTGTTCGACGGCAGGCGGGTGAAGGGCGAGCACACGCCCGAGGACCTCAACATGGTGAGCGGGGACAAGGTCGACTTCTTCCTGGACCTCTTGGCTGGCTGATCGATCGAGTGCCATGAGTGACCGCCGGACGATCGATCGAGGCGCGCCCGATCGACCGGCGTCTTGCGCTACTGGCGGCGTCCGTATGCATGGTCAAGATATATCGACGTTTTTCGTTTCTGTTTTGAGCTCGATTGTTAATTTGTTATGTAGCCAGGTTGGAGCACCTGCAGCGTATCATGTTATATCATCAGCATGTTAGGCCTGAATAATGCGCAGGTTTTGAAACATCATATCCGTGGCAGTCTTTAATATGAATTCCAGTGTTCTATATGAACGGTCTGTCTCACAGTGGCATTGTACGAACCCAACAAATTTCAGTGCAGCACGAGCCATGGCAACCAGGCTTTGAGCTTCTTAACTCACCGTTGTACCGTCTACGTACGTACATACTTGGATGACTTTTTTTTTTGCGAGGGACATACTTGGATGACTAGCTGCGTGCATGACTTGATTCGACGTTCTTGCGTGACGAGAGTAAGTACGAAAGACAAAAAAGAAAAGAAGAAAAAGGGACGGCGCCGCTATTATGCCCTGAGTACATAATGTAACGTGCTTGCTCAGGTTTGCTCAGGTTTGGCGGCAAAGCTTTGACGTTCAAGACTGGGCCTTGGTTGCATTAAAACGTGCTGGGCCTCCACTTCGGAGATGGCACGAAGGCAGACAGGCCCGATCCAAATGCGTACCGCGCGTAAAAAATCACCCGACGTTTTGCGGCGCGGCGTGTTCCGCCGCAGATGCAGCAAAACGCAGCTTGTTACGAGCCTGTGCAGTAACTGACGGCTCGTGCCGTAATACATCTTCTATCGCTTCGAGTGCTGCGCATTGGCCGCTTCGAATCCGGTCGGTTTCAATACGAACGCATGCCAGCGGAGCAAACGAAAGGTCCAGTTCTGAAATGCTGGACTGGCATGTGTGATGGCAATAAATCATGGTCGATCCGTCTTCTCCTTAATTCTGGTAATTGAGCTGAACCGTCAAACCGTGCATGACGGAGTGAACACTATATAAGCACATGCTCTAGGTTTTGCATAAGGAAACCTCAGTTCTAGTACTCCTCCATAACTACTCAAGAACACGCCTAAACCAGAGGCAGCTGGTTGACATGGCCTCCGCGCCAGTAATGGAGTTCGTCTCGCCCAGGGTGCACGATGACAAAGGCACGAGATCACCCGCACCATGCGACCTACTGACAAGCTGCAGGTCCTGATGGATTTCTACTACGACATGGTGACTGCCGTTCCTCGCGGCACGGGTGTTTTCCTATACAAGAGGGAGCGGGTGGACGGCAATCAAACACCGGCGGACTACGAGATGAGGTACGGCGATCGGATCGAATTTTTGTCGGAGATGAAGCCGGACATGTTTATCACACTGACGGTGCATGATGACGAAGGGCGAAAGGTGACCAGCACCATGCGAAGGAGCGACAGAATGCAGGTTTTGATGGATTTCTACTGTGGCGATGGTGTCATGTACGCGTGACAAAGGCGTTTTCATGCATGTACGGCGGTGAGGAGGTGATGACGTTCGAGACACCGGGTGGCTTGAACATGCAATATAATGATCGAATTGACTTTCGTTCCGAGCCCGAGACGAGCATGCTTACATTAACTGTAGTTGATTCCGAGGCGCGCCGGATCACCCACACCATTCGCAGCACCGACGAGCTGCAGGTTTTGATGGATTTGTACTACTCCACCATGCAAAGAACTGACGAGCTGCGGGGCCGGACTGATTTCTACTACGCCATGGTGGCATGGTACGGACACGGTCTGCAGCGAAAGTGTCCCTAGCAGACGCAGGTTTCCCTTGGACCCTGCAGCGAAAGTGTCGTACTGTCGTAGATAACCGAAACTCGATGGTTAACAACCGAGTCGGAGAAGTATCGGACCGCGCGCGTATAATAAAATCCGGCCGTTCAAAACTAAGGACGGGCCAAACCGTATTCTCCGCGACAGAGAGAAGAGAGGCAGCGAGGGGCCTCCGGGGGCATGGCGACGATGCGATCGGCGTTCATGAGGCTCTGCCGCCGTAGCTTTGCCAACTCTTATTCGTTGGCAGCGGCGTCCGTGGTCGAAAGAGGGCCGAGGAAGCCGCTTCTGCCGCCACTCCGCCCCGCCGCGCCAAGGATGCCGCCGTTGCCGTCGCAGGTGAGGAGACGTCGCCTTTTAGATTTTTCAAATAAAAACCTACAGCCTTCATAATCTTTAACATCATATACTATGTGGCCTATGGAATGGAGGGAACCTATGCGAGACCAACCCTCAAATCAGACCAGACAACTTCAACTTGGTGTAGTATGCCTAAATAAACCATCCCTCCACAGACCAGAGGCTCTTTTGTTTTGTAGAATAAACCAAAATCTTCTCGGATGTGTTTGGGGTCGATGGAGATTTAACTTCACTTTCCCCTCCTTTGGGATACGTGAGAGTTTGGTGCTTGTTGGAAGGTGACTGTGACTGTCTCAAGATCATCTTGATCTGTTAGTACTTTTAAATCCTCAGACGGTGGCCGCTCTTCCCAGACCTAAGAGACAGAATAGAACTGAACGTGCTTCGATTTTAGCGTAAATGTTCATCTGATGTTCAGTGACTCCCTGTGCAAAATGGAAGTTTGTTTCTTATAACATTTTTTTTGGTGTTAATTCGTCAAAAAACAGCTTAATTTTGTTCGACAAAAAACAGCTTAATTTGACTATGGAAATAGAGGTGCTGCTTGGGAGTTGGGACTCACATATTCGATTCAGTCTCCTCCTATGAAATCCGGGCTTTAGTGGCGTGGGTGATGTCAGAGCTTTCCCTGTTGGTACACCTTCGATACTGATGCGCCTGGTTGTTTGTTAGTTTTAGTGGAGTGCAAGATATTTTGCTAGAGATTCTAAACAAATGACCCATTGGGCGTAGATAATGTCACAGTAATTAAATTTTTTTACTCTAAGGGGATTTTATATCTGTGCTACAAAAAATTATGCCCACGGGTGAATTTGATGTTTTGACATTGTTTTTTTTTTCTGCTGTTTCGATCTCCTTTCAGATTACATTTTCTTCATCTGTTATGTATTTCATTGAACATTTAGTTGCAAAGAGTGCTGTGGTGAAAATTGAGGAACGAAATCGTCGGCAGTTGCTACTATAACGGCACAGCGTGCCGTTCTTCATCCCAGCCGTGGCTTCCAGATCCAAGGGCACTGATCTATCTCTATAAAACAACAGCCCGTGGTAGCCATCTTTCCAGGCCAACTCAGGCCCAACATAGATCTCTCAACCGTTTTCGTCTTCCTCACGTCACGGGTAGATCGACAGCTCTCTCTCACGATCTTTCTCACCATGACTTGTCAGTAGCAATTATTCAGCTCCTAATCGTACGAATCTTGCTGCAAGAAATCGCATTTAGGCTGCTGAAGGTAGCTATGGTTTGGTTCCCCACGATTTCTTCCTCCAATCTGATTCCTCGAGGCAACTTAGAAGCAGGCATCATGGCGAGCAACATTGATTGAAAATCGCAAAACAGCAGCCGGCGGCGAGCACCACAACGAGAGGGAGTACAGGCAGCAGGTCCGCGAAGATCATGTATAAGTGGAATTGGTGGCCGTAGATGAGACGACAAGCACTACAAGCTTTCCCTGCTGCCTGCATCTCCGTCGCGGCAACAACAGGTAGGAACTTAATCATTGCTGCCGGCCAGATTACCGGTTTAATGGGCCTAATTAAGGGCCTTTGGCTATAGTTAACGTTTGAGAGGGAGTCTGGTCCATCATCGGTAAAACGGCACGGTTGTGCCGTTAGAGTAGCAACGGCCGACGATTTCGTTCCGAAAATTGATGTGGTTCGTCATCGAACGGCTGTCCTTTAGTTTGGAACCCATTGTTATTTACACATTTGCCTTTGACAAATTCCACCAATGGGCAGAGTTGTCTCTGTTGAGACTCTTGTCACTCTGGTATTTTGTTGCTCAGCCTTGATGCAAGAAATACAGTTCCAGTGGTTAAACATCCAATCAACCATGGAACAACCATTGAGTTTCAATTCTTTCAAAATGTAACTCAACAAATATGTCTATTGTACAGCTAAAATCTCACAAAGTTATATACTCTTGCACCAAAAATATTGCAAGTGATTGTTTGTTCCTGATCAACCTTCTTGTTATATACTCTTTACATCGTGTTAATTAAAGTACATGATGCAGTTGCAGGGCTGGCAACGTTTGTCAACTGAAGGTATGAAGTGGGCAGACCAAAAGAATTCCCTTTTGAGGACGCACAAAGCTGAGAGTGCTGCTTATATATGGCTGCAAAGGTGAGTGCACAATAATAAGATGCAGCTCTGTAGCCAGGGTGCTCTATTACAGCCAAGGAACCATATTTGATTTCAGTTTATTTCTACTAATTCAATAGAATCAATTTATTGATGCGACGGTTGCAAATTGATTTATACATTCAAACAAATTTCAATCACATCGTGTTATGCAAGAAGTTGTGAACTTAATGAAGTTAACTAATATTTGAAGAGGGCTGTAGTAATCATTATGGCTTACAGACTAAGTATTTCATAGCACTAAATTTTTTAGTTCTCAATATTTATAGTCATTTTACCTCAAAACACTATAACCTAAGGTGCATCCTTTTTGTTTCTTTCCCTTTTGACAGGTCCAGCGATCGTGTGAAGAATTTCATAAAAGAAGAACCCATCTCTGTGTTGTTTGTAACTGGTTGGATGGCATCGCTGTGTTATATGGCGTTGATGTGTCGGGCCATCCACCGCAACTGCTTGGACAGCAGTGCTCGTGCTGGCAAATATCGTGAGTCCTGTGCAGAGATTTTCCGTACTTTATCTTGCCAGCCTTTCGGACCATGCACATCAGTGCCTTTGGCGGTGGCTACCGAAAGCGAAAGGCCAAAGCAGATGACGAATAGACCATCAAGCAGGCTTCATTATAGCAGTAATTCGTGAGATCTTAAGTTATCAGGATTTATATTATGGGCCTATGGCATGCAAGGCATATTTTTTATGACAGTGACAGCGATCGGAACCGCTTGCTGCGGCTGCGCAGCAGCTACGGCTGCTAACAGCCAACGCCCGCAGCCGCAGCAAGCAAACATCGGCTGCAAGGAAAATTGAAAAAAAAAAAGAAAAACGACTGTAAAAAACGAAACGAAGGGGCGTGCGCACCTTATCCAGTCGCCCCAACCCGAGCAGCTGCCGCATCCGCTCTCGCCCGCCCCGTCCGTGCAGCGTCCGGCCCCGCCCGCCCCCGGCAGCGCCGCATCCACTCCCGCCCGTGCATCTCCCCGTCGGGGACGCCGCCGCGTTGTCTCGCGGGGGCGCCGCGAACGCCCTCGCCCGGCCCCTCCGCCTGCCTCCACCTCGACCGCACGTGCCTCCTCCGCTCCGCGCGTGCCGCCATCGCCGAGAAGCTCTGGGCCGTCGCCAGCGTCGCCGCAATTCCATCACGAAGCCCGCTCCATATCCTCTTGGTACGGACCTGCACCTCGGTGAGCATTGTCATCCCCAAGTCCCTCGTCCCCGTTTGAACTGTGAAAAATGCCTGAAGTTGGTACAAAATGCTTGTAAGCATATGTTGCTGAAGCAAAACATGTTGTCAGATCTGGCTGGAGAAGCTGGAGGGGGACAGCGACGAGGGAATGAGCCGCGCGATAACTATTGCTCCGTAGGCGTGCTGTCCCAAGCTTGTCAGACGATTTCCGCCCAGTCGTCGACTTCGTCGTGCTCTCCGCCTGAAGTCATCCAATACCATCTCCGCCAAACTCCTGCACGCTGGATTCGGCTCCAGGCAAGTATTGCATCCTTGCCTCCATTCTACATTGTAACACATTTATAATTCAGATTTGGCCATTTTAGCACAAATGCATATTTCGACATTGTTGTTTACTGTATGTTGGAAATATGTGGTGTCCTGTGCTGAAACCTGCACACAGATGGCCAACGCACGCGCGAATTGGGATCATGAAGTGACAAAACTGTTCTTGGACCTTTGCATTGCTGAGAAGGACAAATTGAACTTCAACTACAGGAAGGGTCCGACTAAAGAAGGGTGGAAGAACATAAAAAAGAATTTCCGCCACAAACAGGAAGGGCGTATAACAGCAAAATGTTGCAGAACAAATTTCATAGCCTTAAGAGACTTTACAAGACGTGGAGGAAATTAAAGAATGCTAGTGGAGGCGGCTGGGACAGTCAAACTGGCCGCATAACAATGGATGATGAGTGGTGGGATTCTCAAGTTGCGGTAATGACATGCCCTGTTCCTCGGATTACTACTCAACGTAGACACTTCTTAATTGTTTGCCAAGAATCTTACTTGTCATCCCTTTCTTCAATGTAGGAAGACCAGGAGGCCAAACAATTTCGGAGACGGCCGTTGGCACACGAGCATGAGTTGAGTGTTCTTTTTGGACGTATGAACACAGAAGAAGGTACCCTGTTTCTGTGTCGGTGGTACTGGAGGTGAAACACCAAGCGGTGGAAGTGATGGTTACTATACTCCAGTGTCCGATGACAATGTTGGTCGTTCTAATGTTGGTCGTGCTGCCGAACGAGGTGGAAGAGAACAGGTGGTTGATAGCCCACCACCGAAGAGGACTAAGAGTATGGAGGACTATGTCCGAAGCATATTAGAGAGCATGTTTGGAAGGAGTCGGAATGAGAGTAGCGCAATGCAGCGCGAGCAAGATGAAGTGACACAGCTGCTAAAGGTTGTCCAACAGGATGGTGTTCCTAAAGGTTCTGAGCTATATTTCATCGCAACTGAGCTGTTTAGGTCAGCATCACGGCGTGCATCGTTCCGTACATTTGATGACCCTGATCAGCGTAAAGCTTGGCTGCGATGGACATGGGAAAATGTCAAAAAAAATGATGTGCATGCATGTTAAGTTCGCAACGACCTTAGCATATTGAGTTCTGTACTCATCAAATACCTATGTTTATGTTGTTATGTACTCCTAAATAAGTAGCCTTGTTTCTGTGGTTGTTTTATTGTGTGCTGTACTGAAGAACAATTTGTTAACACGTATTGTATAATTACCTTATTCGTTCCATGCAGGATGTCTAGTTCTGAAACGTCCAGCGATGCAAGTTATTCTGTACCCCAATTTGATCAAGAATCTTGGATATGGTGGGATATGGGTGCTACAGTTGGTGTGCTAGCAGCACTTGCGGCTGGAAGGTCAAGTGCATCTGCAGGTGATCATCCTTCATTGCCTTACAAGGAGTTGACTGGGCGTTAGTGGGTAGCTCTTAAACTCGCTGATAGGAAGAAATGCTACAAAAATTTCCGTCTCTATCCTTCTGCATTCTACAAGCTGCATGACATATTGGTGACGCGCCATGGTCTACAATCAACTACGCAGTGTGACTCAATTGAAGCTTTAGGGATGTTCCTTTGGGCGTGTGGTACAAGACAAAGTCACCGACAAATGGCCGATCAATTTGGTAGGTCACAGGACACCGTGAGCAGGAAGTTTGGAGAGGTGTTGGATGCAATGGTATCTTTTGCGCGAACTATTATTAAGCCGAGGGATGCTAACTTAGATATGTGCATCCTAAACTACGTAAGTATGCGCCGTACTTCGATGGGTGCATAGGAGCTATAGATGGAACACACATTCCGGTCGTAGTAAATGAGCCAGTGCATGATGATTTCATCAGTAGGAAAAGTTACACTAGCCAGAATGTCGTGGCTATATGTGACATGGACATGTGGTTTACATTTGTCGCCGCTGGTAGGAGGGGCGGTGCTCATGACATGGCCGTACTCAGGGACGCAATTAACAACTCGAACCGTTTTCCTCACCCACCCCCAGGTGTGTAATTGAAGGCAAACGCCATATCAGAAATTTGTGCAGGTTACAAGAAATGTATGGAACCTGACTTCATGTATATTGCAGGTAAGTTTTACCTCGTGGATTCCGGTTTCCAACTTCGTGAGGGATATATGGCACCATACCGGAATGGCAGGTATCATATGCAAGAATTTGGAGATAAAGGTCTAAAAAATGTGTACGAGCTTTTCAACTTCCACCATTCTTCATTGCGTAATGTTGTTGAACGGGGATTTGGCGTTTTGAAGAATAAATGGCAGATTCTTGAAGGGATTCCTCTCTATTCTATGGACAAGCAATCTAAGATCATTGTCGCATGCTTTGCGCTACATAATTTTGCCTTAGCCAACAACGAACATGAGATGGATGTTGACAGCGGGGACATGTGTAGCGTCGGTGACGCAAGTGGTTATGCACAACAGTGGTCATCTGCATCAGCCACCGATAACATTAGCACTGTCCGCAATTGGATTGCAACTGGTCTGTATTTCAATTGAATGTTGTGCAAGTTGTGGTTGCAGTTAAGCTACCTTACAATATGACAATTTGTGCTGGATGTATAAGACCTTTCTCTCGAACTAATATTTGAGGCTTGTAAACAGCCCGTAAATTATTCATCAGTAAACAACTTTCGCAATTGTAAGAGATGGAGAGAATCAACCACGTGTATTCACTCATCATCAAGGGTATTTATACGTGTACATCAGTTTGCAATGCAACCGGTCGATCCTACATGTAAGGGAGCGTGAGCGAGACTCCTGACGCATGTGCGTGCATGGTGGCGAGCGTAGCGCGCACGGATGCTGGCAGTCGTTGGCGACGCGGACGCAGTCTGACGAGATGCGCGACCGAGGATGAGTTAGTTAGCACATTCCGCTAACAGCAATCTCCAACCTCACCGTCTTCCGCGCCGCCGCCGCCGCATCCCGGAGGAGCTCGGCTTGGACTTGGCGATGGCGGCACGCGCGGAGCGGAGGAGGCACGCGCGGTCAGAGGTGGAGGTAGGCGGATGGGCCGGGCGAGGGCGTCCGCGGCGCCCCCGCGAGACAATGCGACGGCGTCCCCGACGGGAGATGCACGGGCGGGAGTGGATGCGGCGCTGCCGGGGGCGGGCGGGGCCGGACGCTGCACGGACGGGGCGGGCGGGAGCGGATGCGGCAGCTGCTCGGGTTGGGGCGACTGGATAATGCGCACGCCCCTTCGTTTCGTTTTTTACAGTCGTTTTCTTTTTTTTTTTTTCAATTTTCCTTGCAGCCGATGTTTGCTTGCTGCGGCTGCGGGCGTTGGCTGTTAGCAGCCGCAGTTGCCGCGCAGCCGCAGCAAGCGGTTCCGATCGCTGCCAGTATTTATGGTGGATTATAGCAGCAGCATGTAAGACACTCCTAGAATATCTGTGGTGGTTTGTAGCATTTATATATTCTCACTTGCTGATGATACCACTCTTGTTATACTATCATGTTTGTTGGAAAAGTGGATGTATTTATCTTACTGTATTGTTGAGTTGCGGCAATGAGGTGTCAAGTGAGGTTGCTGGGCAGAGTATCAAGTTAAATGAGGTGCTTAACAAGTGATGTTGGCATTGTTGCTGGCTGCACGGCTGTCCTCTAAAACAGAAGGCCAGGAAGATGGATTCCGTGCAAGATGGCGTCTGATGTGCTTATCGCCCATGACGGGAAAATACCCGTGTTTCAAGAACAAACTGGTCAGTTCTCTCAGCTCTCCCCATGATGAATGGCTGCAGGTGGATTGCCTGGTGGTGTCGCAGCAGGTAGAACTATGCTATATATTGGTTTTTCTTATCCAGACTATGTGGCTTAACATGTGCGTATATTTCGAGTCTTTTTAGTTTTAGTACGCGCCATGAACTGAACATCGACATGAACGCACACATGCTACAGAAGGGAGTTCCCACTAAGTTGCGCCGTACTTTGAACATGCAACACAGTTGGTTCGAAATTGGAAACCAGGATTGGCGATCCAAAATGGTGCGCATCTTTAGTTGATTAGTTCACGCCCCTTTTGATGAAATCTTCAGTACTGCACGAAACGAATATCCCTGCTATAATGGCAAACAAGATTCACACTGCATTCTGTTTCCTTTCGAGCGGCACGCGACAACGAACAAAAGACGGTAAAAATCCAGTGCTCACCTGCGTGAAAGTTATGCGCGCCGTGCCTGCTGCTGCTGCCGGCCGTCGGTCGGCATTGCCATTGACTAATGGCGAGCATTGAGTCGGACGGAGAAGAGAAGAGCACCGCGTGCTGGCCGACAATTTTCTTGTCGTGGCCGATCAGGACAAACCGTGCCTGGTCCTCGGGCCGGCGGAGACTCCGTCAGATGACGGTTCGACTTCGACCGCCGCCCCGCCGCCCGGCTGAAAATGGCCCGAGTCCGTCCGTCTGACGAAACGCAGCGCACACGGCCCACGAACTCAGCGCAGAGAAGAGCAAGGAGGAGACAGCACAACTGCCGCGACCGCCTTGTGCCTGGCCTGGCCTCTCACAGTCCACACACGGATTATTGCATTGTTTAGCGCAAAGGAATCTCATATCCCTGATGACTCCCTCATCACTGATTGCGGGCGGCTGCCTGCCTGCCCCTCACGCATGCCCAGTCACGGCCACCAAACGAAGCCATCATTTCTGTAGTATAACCAAGTTGCGGCGCTAAACAATGCAATAATCCGCCGGATCCTCAAAAAAGCGCCCGGCCTGATCTGCCGATCTACCTTTTTTTTTTTTTTTTTTTTGAGAAAAAGGGTTGGATTTTATTAGATATAAAGTAGCATTACATCCAGCCCCTTGCAAAGGAGCCTCCAACACAAAAGAAAATTACATTCAAGTCCTCGTAGAAGCTCCTGGACGTCGCCGTTTCTGTCGACCAGAATCGCCATTGCCCGTGTCTCCTCCATCGCCATCAACAGAGAAGCAGGCCGACGAGGAAGCTCATAGCCGACACCCCCAACTGACGACACAACATCACATTTGAACGCCAGCAGTAGCACGGCCATCAACGAGCCGTACCATAAAACGATGAACGCACCGGCAAATAGCCCGCTCTTGGCCACATCGTCGTCGCGCGGATCGGAATGAGACACCAATCGCTTCCATGACCGATCCCAGCCGACGGAAGACGGAGACCTCAAGACGGAGACTGGGAACTCCAATCCAAAACTATCGGAAAGGAGGATAACATACCTCACAAGAACAACGGCAGAACCACCGGAGGATTCTTGGAGGGACAAAATACTGGCGCCATAGACGAAGTCTCTGGCCCAGAAAGAAATCTTCGACTTCATCCTGGAGACAACGCCTCCACCATCGACGAAACCGAAGAACAAAAATTCTCCAATCGGCAGCACCACCGACAAGAGAACTAATCCAACCCTACCTAATACTACTAGATTAGAAGGGGATATGTACACTGGCCACCTCTCTCCCCGTTCCCCATCCCCGCCGGAGCCAAAACAGGCGTCAGCAAGGATGGGGATCGAAGGAGATCGGCGCCGGAAACGAATCGCCTCCCAGTCGCCCTCTCTCACCTGTAGCAGGGGAAGGGTCGAGAAGGGGATGAGGTGTGGATTTTTAAGACAGCGGATATGAATGGTGCAATCTGCCGATCTACCTGGACGAATAATCGAGCTAACCGATCTTGGAACCGAAGGCTCCAGCACCAGCAGCAGCGGCAGCCGGAGGGCGCTGTCAGCCTGTCGCCGCGCACATTGGCTATATGGCTGGCTGTGGGTGGCTGGCAAGCCTCACTGTCAGCTGTACTGCACTCTCACTTCCACTGACCACTCAAGCTGCTTGTGCCGCAAGCAGCCGCGCGTCACCGGATTTTAAAATACCCATCTCTCCAGCGTGGCATGCCGAACGAACGAAGGACCAGACCCATCGGTCGATTTGACTGCGCCTGACCGTCTCCTTCTACCTGACGAGATGATTGTAGAGTGACTGACTGATCGGGCCGGTAAGATCCTGGCCATCGCCTCCCACCTGCCGAGATCATTTGCCTTCTGCTAAGCTGATGATCTGATGATCAGGCCGGTAAGCTTCGGTTGATGCATCGATCGATCGATCCCCGGCGGCTGTCTGTCTCCCGGTTGTGCGCGCTGGCGACCTCCCCACCACCGGCCGGGTCATCCCATGAGAGGGCGGGCCATGATACGATTAGGGGGAGTTGTAAACTAATCCAACCGACGCGGTGGGTGGTCGCGATCCGCGCGCGCCGGGGTCCCCGTGAAGCTCCCCCGCCTCCTTTGCGACCCAAAATATCTGCAGGGCATCACCCATCACCCTCCAGGCCTCCACCAGGGCAGGGATGATGGATTGGCTGCGGCGAGCGGTTTCGCTACACAGCACCTGTGCTACAGCCCGGTGCACCGCCTGCAAGTGCGAGGACGGGACGACGACCGGTGGTGGTCTCTTTGGTACCGGTAGTACTGCAAGGAAACTACCGTGCACGCATGGCTTGGAGACGATGGTTTTCTTTCAGCGACAGTGAAGTTCTACGTGCGACGCTTATGTCCCTGCTTCGATGTACTTGCGGTTAGGCTGTTCGCAAGTGCGTGACCGGATTTCGGCACCCGACCATTCGCGCCGTACCTGGTGAATCAAACAGTACGTACGAACTCCATCGACTGCGTTGCTCGATCGTGCATGAGGAGACGGCTTTTGGATGGTTTTGCAGGCTAGTCAATTCGACTGGATCTGGGAAATTCATAATCGAAGCTCCAAACTGGTCAAAGTTTGCACTAGATTTAAAAACCTACGGAAACAACAGTAAAACGGGCACTGTCGTGTCGTCGCTGCAACTTGCAAGCGGCCGAGAACGCTCTGTGCGAACGCTCTGTGCGGGCGAATCCGACGGAGCCGGCCGGCCGCGCTGGCGTCTGCACATGACACAGCTCATCCGCGCGGCACCCACGTGCCGGCGCTGGCGCATGGGCGCCCACCACCACCGCGGCCAGCCCAGCGCCCGTCACAACTCACAAGTCGCAACTGACTGCCTCATTCTCCTGCTGCACCCGGTCTTCGTGGAACGAGAGGACACGAACGGCCGGCAACTGACGCGCCAGGCTATGCTAGCGATCGGGCAACTTTCTTGTAGCATGATTTTGTCGCGCTAGACCGGCGCGGCGCAGAGTTTAGATTGGTGCACGGTCTGGTTTGTGGCCCCAGCTCGGGGGAGATCGATCGAGGATTGGCGGCGTTCATGGACTGCCCGTGTGGCCTACTCCTACTACCGTGTCCTGATCTGCTATGCACGCCAAGGCATCATGGATGATCAATGCACTGCCCCCACTGTATTAAGTGCAACGTAAAGGGTGGGAAATATGTCGAGAAACACAGCCGAGACTACTTTTAAAAATGATTCTATCCAAATGTACAAGCATAGGTTGATGAATGTGACTGTGCAGTCATATTCTAATGTTCTATTTTTCAGATAACATTTAAAACTCTATTTATCATAATGACATGTTTGTACTAGAGATATTGTAATATTTACGGGTTCTTACTTTAGAAGAGGTGAATCGTTTGGGTGGATCGTTTGTAATTCCACCTTAAGGTAGCACCCATTAGTGGGTTTTCTACATTGCGCATAAACGGTTTCAGTATGTTTTCCAAATAGTATTAGTGTTGAGGTTTCCAAAAGAAGCATATTGAAACTATGCTTTGAAAAGTAGTGTACTGAGTCCTCGAGAGATTCTCACTTTCATTGGTTTTCTTTTATCACATTTCAAGCTTATAGACAGAAGCATTGACTAATACCTCACCGGGCAATTTTTTTACATGGATATATTTATTATGCACATACTTATAATAATTACATATTATCATCGCAAAAGTTGCATATACTACCTGATTACATTTTTTAGAGTTGAAGGGCTATCTGATTACATTTACACCTAGTTAGACTTTGACATTTTTGTTTTCTGTTGTGACAGTTCTCCTTTTTACGCAAGACAAAATTTTACTTTAGCTCATGTAACACTCTTAACTCTGGGCTAGTTTGGTAGGGGTCTGGCTTCCCCAGGCTTTCGAATTATTGGTAAAGTAACTTTTTCACTAAAGCTGAAGCATTTGAGCAAAATGTTTGGCAAAATGACATAAGAGGTAAGAAGCAATACCCCATGTTTTTTTCCAAAAGGAGGTGGAATGACCTTGACCTTTTGTTAACTCATAATTGATGTTTTATTTTTTGAGTCGAACTCATAAGTGATGTTGAGAGTTTGTCAATGTAGCAGTTTCATCCCATTTTCATGCACAGTACGTTTGGCACATTACTCTTTGCACACCTGTTTCCTTTACGTGCCACCATTCACCGTTAACGGACGGGACCGGGGCACGCAGCGGCCGGCTCACGTGAACCACGCCCACCTAAAAGCAGCCGCTACTTCACCCAGAACGGAAACCACCCCCCGGTTCACCGCCATCCCTCCCTCTTTCTCTCTCCTCCGCCCCCTTTATCTCCCGATCTCACACATTTTGGAAAGGAGAGAGAAGCGAGGCCATCTCTAGCGCAACACCCAAGGAAGGAAACCGCTGCGAGGCGAGGAGAGGAGGGCGGAGAAGAAGCAGCGGCGGCGCAGCGAACGCGATGAGAGAGATCATCAGCATCCACATCGGGCAGGCCGGGATCCAGGTCGGCAACGCCTGCTGGGAGCTCTACTGCCTCGAGCACGGCATCGAGCCCGATGGCACCATGCCCAGGTGAGGACGCGGTCTCGTGCTCTCAACCCCTCGTGCGTGACTCCGCCGCCGCGGGATCTAGGGTCCTCGTCGGCGGCTTGGGGCGCCTCGGAATTCTCCCATGTCCGTTGCATTTCCCCGCTTTCCGCGGAGAATTTGATTCGGCGGAGCGGACGAGATGGGGTGTGGTGTAGATTGGGACGGGGGCCGTCCGTGTCAGTTCCTAATTTTTGTTCCTTTCCCGTTGTACTTCGCGTTTGGTCTTTGCGATGGGTTTGCTGGTGGGATCTGTTTTGGTTGGTACATTTCGCTGCTGGTTGTTAGGAGATGGCGAGATGCGGCGTTTCATGTTTAAGAGTTTGCCCTAGCCGTTTTGGATTAATGGGCCTTTTGAATGTTCAGAGATTGGGAACGAATGGGCGAGGTAATGCGTTTTGATTCTGTGACAGGAGCACACGTTTTCGCGTGTTCTGGTTACAACTGGGAGACAAATCGGGGTTTCCAGTTCTGTAAGATGCTGGATCTGAAGAACTGAATCTGTGGGGATGCTTGGCAATAAATAATGCTAGTACTGAAACGCTCTCAGTGTCAGACTTAGCAGTTAACACGGATCCCATGGATTGAAGATTTTTTGGAGTCCGGTTTTAAAATTGGCATGCGGTGTGTAATCTGTAGTGCCATAAAAAATTGCCCTGATGCTACCCTGCTTGAGAATAGAAAACCGGTTAGGGTCCTGAGGAGGCAGGTTTCGTAGGCTGTAAATTACCTTTTAGCGTATATGCCAATGATTACTCATTTAGTGTTCTTCCTATTGATTTTTTAACACTGTTGTTTGGTTTGTAATCTGCAGTGATACCTCGGTTGGCGTCGCACATGACGCGTTCAACACCTTCTTCAGCGAGACCGGTTCAGGCAAGCATGTGCCGAGGGCCATCTTCGTTGATCTTGAGCCCACTGTCATCGATGAGGTGCGCACTGGCTCGTACCGCCAGCTCTTCCACCCGGAGCAGCTCATCTCCGGGAAGGAGGATGCGGCTAACAACTTTGCCCGTGGCCACTACACTGGTAATTCAGCTTGTCTCTGTGAATGCTACAGAATGTTGCTTAGGTTGATGATATGCTGAATTCTGATTAAGCTTGTGGAATGCAGTTGGAAAGGAGATTGTAGATCTGTGCCTGGACCGTGTCCGCAAGTTGGCAGACAATTGCACTGGGCTGCAGGGATTCTTGGTGTTCAACGCTGTTGGTGGTGGTACTGGCTCTGGACTTGGTTCGCTGCTGTTGGAGCGTCTCTCAGTTGATTATGGCAAGAAGTCTAAGCTTGGTTTCACCATCTATCCATCCCCTCAGGTTTGACGATTGAACATTCTTATCTTAACAACATAGTATCCTGTGATTTACGCGGGGGGGGGGGGGGGGTGGGGGAGGTACACATAATTTATGTGTTCTGTTCCTTACATGTGGTGATTGGCTGAATTATCATAGAAATTAGACATTGCATGAAGTAGTTCTTCAATCTCTTTCAGACATTTTATATGGATACTTTGAAATTAGACATTGCATGAAGTAGTTCTTCAATCTCTTTCAGACATTTTATATGGATACTTTGACAGTAGAAGTGTTGATACTTAGGGTAGATTAATTTATTATAGACCTGATAAGATTTTGATCATGTATCTGGCAGCACTGTTCTTGCTCTGAATGGCAACTATGATACTGTCATTGGGTCAGCCTGGCATTTTTGAATCTGTTCTGACCGGTGGCAGTCTTCCTGTATGTGGTTAAGACCATGATTAGTTCAGATATTCTGATCTTAGTAGCCTTTTTGGTGAACCTTCGTAATCATCTTTATGAATGTCTGTAAATGATGCACTGCACAAGCCAACATTATCCTATAATGCTTTATCCTCCTGTCCATGTGATGTGGGCCATTCAGCTTGTTCATGTGAGTAGGCTATTTGCATCTTAGCTGTTGTGGGGACAGTGTTGGTAGGGGTGTCAGTTCGATAGTTTTCAGATCAGTCCATTTTCATCTTTTAATCTTGTGCCACTCTGGATTGCAGGTGTCAACAGCTGTTGTAGAGCCATACAACAGTGTACTCTCCACCCACTCCTTGCTTGAGCACACTGATGTCGCAGTCCTCCTTGACAACGAAGCCATCTATGACATATGCCGGAGGTCCCTTGACATTGAGAGGCCAACCTACACCAACTTGAACAGGCTGATCTCACAGATCATATCTTCCCTTACCACCTCCCTGAGGTTTGATGGTGCTATCAATGTGGATGTTACTGAGTTCCAGACCAACCTCGTTCCATACCCACGTATCCATTTCATGCTTTCATCATATGCGCCTGTAATCTCTGCCGAGAAGGCTTACCATGAGCAGCTCTCAGTTCCTGAAATTACCAATGCTGTCTTTGAGCCCTCAAGCATGATGGCCAAGTGTGACCCAAGGCACGGGAAATACATGGCTTGCTGCTTGATGTACCGAGGTGATGTTGTTCCCAAGGATGTCAATGCTGCAGTTGCAACCATCAAGACCAAGAGAACTGTCCAGTTTGTGGACTGGTAAGCTATCATGGTCACAATAATAATTGCACTTATTTTATCCCAAGCACATATCCACTTGATTATCTATGGTTGATTGGCTAACTAATTAATTTATACTTCCACTTCACAGGTGCCCTACTGGATTCAAGTGTGGCATCAACTACCAGCCACCCTCTGTTGTCCCAGGAGGTGACCTGGCGAAGGTCCAGCGTGCCGTATGCATGATCAGTAACAACACTGCTGTTGCCGAGGTGTTCTCACGCATCGACCACAAATTCGACTTGATGTATGCCAAGCGTGCATTCGTGCACTGGTACGTCGGCGAGGGTATGGAGGAAGGTGAATTCTCAGAAGCCCGTGAGGACTTGGCTGCTCTTGAGAAGGACTATGAGGAAGTTGGCGCGGAGGGCGCAGACGATGAGGGCGATGAGGGAGAAGACTACTGAGTAGCTGGTTAATAAGTAGTTCGTGGGTTGTCCAGTACACTCTGTATGGTTTCATCCCATTTCGTACTGCTGCTGTGTGTTTCCATTTTGTATTATGTGCTAAATTGTTCTTAGCCCCCTGTTGGTCATGATTGTTCATATCGTCTCTCTTTTGGTTTACAATGCTATTGGTCCAAGTTCGGTGTACACTATTCTGCGATTATGCTGAAATTGCAAGTATTCTAAGGTCTCTGATGCGTTGGGCCTTGAAATTATGATAGTTTTCTATTGTGGTAGTTCTGGGACATGGGAACACCGGGAAGTATTGTTATCACGGCATCTTGTCGCCGTGTTGCTTTTAGGTTTGCTTTACTGTGAGATCGCTGAACATGAGTCAAAGGCAGTATACTGTTGCTTCCAGATTTGTTTATCACTTACCATTACTCGTGAGGGTATTTGAGCTGGCTAATCACATGGGAACATTAAAAGTGCAGAGAAGTATACACCGGTTTGGTATTTGCAGGTTTGCTTGTTATGAGATCAATGACACCATTCTCGGGTATTGTGTATCTTCGCTTCTAGGTCTGATGCTAAGATCACTTACCATCAACCAACAATATATTTGAGCTGGTTAAGTGTTGTAAGCATCTGAGGCACACTAGCACGTGCACAGGAAATGATGGCATGTGGAGATAGTCATGCTCGTTTGGCACAATACGGCAGCGTTGGTTGGACATATTCCCCTGCTTTGTCCACGTTTTGCCTACTGTAGCTACCTAAAGGGACATAGATGTGACAGCTTGGAAGTGTTTCTGATCTGTGCATAATAACCGGCGACCTGGCGCCAGTTGATATGCGTTGGTTGGTTGGTAGCCCAGTGACGCTTTTAGGGCCTGTTTGGATTATTGCCGTAAGTTGCCGCGCCGTAACCGCGGCCGCGCCGCAAGTGCGGCGAGCAAAACGGCCGCCACACTTCTGGCGAGCTACGGCGTAGAAATGAACTGGGTTTTCCTTTACCGGGTGCGGCACGCCGTAGCTGCGGCAGCGAAGCAAACATGCGCCAAAGAAAGTGCGGCACGCCATACTTCTGGCGTGGCAACATGTGGAAGCAATCCAAACAGGCCCTTAACTTGCAATGCCCTGTTCAGGCCTTCAGAGATTCAGAACTCGGGCTGGTCCAGGTCAGTAGCACTAGCTTGTAACTCTGCACCGTGTGCTATGTTAGGCTGCTAATATGCTTCGCCGGCAGTGGTTACGACACCGCGAGTCTCCAAAGAACTTGCTCAGCTGAAATTGAAGCAGGGTTCGTCTGTATCTTGTTAATCAAATTAGCGAGAGAGTGGAACTTTGGAGGAAATAGTTGGAACAGCGCCATCTGAAAGATCAATAGACGAGACATTCGGTAGATTTAGCGCCTGACTCGGTGTTTGTGAGGATGCCGCAAATGGCGAGGCAGGCATCTGAGGCATGTCCAGCTGCGATGCGACTCGAGTTATCTGCCGCTGTTGCCTTCCATGTTAAGTATGTTTTTGGTATATATACGCCATGGCCCAAAACATCACTTATCTATCTGTGATGGGTCAAACTCTATCTTTGCCTCGGTTGGGAGCACAACCCGTCATTGAACCACGCATGTTCAGTAGAATATGAACCACGCAGTACGGGCCGTATTCTCATAACCATTCAGTTGCTCTTAGCGCTGCTTACGTCAGCCCGAAAAGCCTCAGGACGCTGCAGTTCAGATAGACTGAATCCCTTGCCGCAGGCTCTAAACTAATTTCCTCACAAAACTCACTTGTGTTGACTGTACATATTACTGTTACTTTTTTTTACGAGGAATATTACTGTTACTTTTCAAGTTACTAATTTTTTTTATTGATTTTGTGTCATCAATATGACTATACATATATTAGTGCCACAAGCATATAAAATGTCTGATAATCATGTGAGTTATTTATAGGATCTTTCTTAGAATATAAATTGTGGTTGCCAAAAAAAACATCGTAAGATGAACGGTAAGAGCCTGAGCATTGCTGAAGCTGGTATACAACCATTGATTTAAGGTGAAATGGGCCTTTATGTTAAATTTAGTATAACATTACAATTATAAATGACAAAACCTAGCTAATAATTAAAGATTCCAAGTATGAGTAAATCACACCATTATATTTTTTGAAACCTTTGCAGTGTTTGGCTCCTACAAAACTTTTTATGCCCTTAAACATATATAGGGACTAGGCTATTCTTTTCAAATTTTATATAATGAATATTGCTCTATCAGCTTCTAACTGCAAGACACAACATTAGTGTCAGTAGCCATCGCTTTGCGTAGCAAACTTTTCTAATAAACCATGACTGTAAAAATCCAGCATTGTGTGGGACGCGGATCCGCTGACGTGCACTGCACGCGTAACGTGGCCGCTGACGCGTGGGACAGTACCATGTAAGACTAGCACGGTTACTTAGCGTCAGTATGTTTGGGCCTGGGTCTTCTCTTATGGATTGCTAATGGATCTTTTTTTCTAGAGTTCCAAAAATTCCCTTTTTTTTTTTGTGTGCCAAGTATAGATATTGCCTGAACTGGAGGAGATTTTGCTGTTATTGAGAACACTTGTACGTAGCTCAGTACAGTTGAATAGCCTTTTCTTAAACTCCCAGTCTTGCTCGTTTCTTGCTTGAGTTTGTTCCTTTCAAGAATTACTCAATATAGACTACAAGGTTTGACGATGGAGTTATGCACCACCTGCAGTGAAATTGTTCCTTGATATATGGAGCTGGTGCTCCTTTGGTTGTGCGATCCTAATTCCTATTTCGTACACCCAACTGACCTGCTCTTAAGCTTGATTAAACACGTCAACGACTAAATAAATTGGTTAATCCCTAGTGCTTCTCACGAACTGGAAGTATGGTACGTATAGATGGAGTGGTATGCTAACTTCACGTTTTGCTCGTATGTATTTGCTGAAATATTTGTTGTGAACACAAGCACATGCATGCACTCCAGCTTAGCCTAGTACATGTACGTGCAGGACTGATGCATGAAGCTTCTATGCTTCTCTTTTCCTTACTTTCTGAACTAGCAAGATGGCCCGCGCATATATATTGCGCGGTTAGAGTCGCTTTAATACAATGATTGATTGTTGAACATGAGCTATAATAAGTTCAATGGTCAATAAGGGTGATGCAGGGGCTATATGTGAAAAATATTATTTTTTCTCGTGTGCAGCGATGACGGTAGAATGTCCCACGTAAAAGCCGTCCGGAAGCTGTACGCATACCCGTGACGTTGCCGGCGGCCCATCGAGGAGGAGGGAGATTTGGATCGGGTGGCCGGTGGAAGTCCGGGCGGCGGCTAGCGTCGTGGCGTCGATAGAGTTGGGATTTTGCTTGTTCTTCCTCGCGCAGTGGAATTCTAACACCACCCACCGTGGGTAGGTGGCCGACGGATAGCCGGCGAGAGGTTGCGCTGCTTGGATGTTTGTTTTCCAACACAAGGAAACGCTGTGTCTCCGGAAGGGAAATTCGAGTACGTTTTCAACTGCCCGTATGTTAATTTGGACTGTTACAGTTCGTGAACAAGTGAATTTGTGTCGTGAATAAAAGAATATATGTGTCCCCGTTTCAGAATCTAATTCATCTTTACATCCCTACACAAGCAACACACGAGCCACAGTCAGAACAATGTGTACCACGAATCCACTTACCAAGATCTGAAAACTTGTTTTTAGTTGTAACCCTAATTATATTATCACTCCCTCTAAAGGATTGATTGTGCTGAATTATGCATTGGTAAAGCCGAGGGTTAAGTATACCTTGTAATTAAGGAGCCCAGCCCATCCGTATTTTCGATTGAGCACACGGGGTTCTCACACTTGTGGCAAAATATTTATTCTACTCAACATGATGTCTGTTGCATTTATTACTATTTATTCTTTCACTTGTAGGTGATAGGACTGTCGACCAGCAGACGCTAGCGCAATATCTTGTTGATTTTCCAAGAGGTTTGATGTGTGTGCGTGTGTTTAAATGAGTGATCAGTAGGAAATCAAGTGTAATGGTTCCTCGCAAAAAAAAAATCTAGTGTTACGGTACACCACTACCTAAATTTTGTTATACTTTTAGAAAAGAAACAAACCTTGATCACTCCATTAAACATACACAAGATGAATAATTCATTCGGACAAGAACAAATATTCATTTAAATAGATACCATCTATATAACATAAACTTGATCAGTTGCAGTTTCATGACCAAGTGGGCCCGTGGACAATGGGTGGAGAGCAAACACATATCTATTATGCCATATCATATTGCTTACTTGCTGCTCTATATGCCTCAAAAAGATGATCCTGGAGGTTCTTATTCATATATCCACTTGCTCTACAAAGGAGCCGGATGCGTTATAAAATAAATAAATAAATAGCATATGCAATTGTTGCTAGGAAAAAAATCATATGTACATGCATCCATGCCATTAATATGCAATGACAGGGTATATGCATGCACATAGCATTTGATCATGTATGATCTATGCGAACTGTAATTTTGTGGGGTAGTCGGTCCCTGCCCCACAAAAAACTGGTCAGTGACTGTGGTGCATGTCAGCGGAACCCTCTCCCGTTGTGTGGGCGGTGCATATGCCCCCAGGCCCCATAAATGAAGCTGGGCATTTTCCTGCATGATACCAATATAGAAGAAGACTCCTTCAACATCATGTATGGAGGCGTCCGGATTTTAGTTATTTATGGACTATTATATTTAGTTATGTTGAGTAGGGAAATCAGTTTGTTCTTAGATTCCAGAATTTCAAATATATTTGAACTTTATGTGATACCGTATCCTTTTTAATCATATTTATTCACATATTCTTATTTATGAGTTGTTTGGTATGGACCATTCTTTTTAATCATTGTAGTATCGTCGCTACAATCAACAGTGGTCATCTTCTTTTTCTCCAACGATTTCTTCAAAATGAGGAGGTTCTTTTTTATAAAAGATATTCAAACTCGACTTGCAAATGTGCCACAATAGATACGCAGTAAAATAGATAGGATTTGCATTGGGTTTAGACATGCGTGGTGGACTGTTCATTCCAGAAAAAGAAGCAGCCCGCGAGCGAGCACTTGAAGTAGCCTACAGAAATTGGGCCGACCTGATATATATCAACGAAGCCAAGTGGGCTGCAAAACACAGCTGAAATGATGCCGTTTCCCGCGCTAGTTAAGTGCGCCTCTCTCTCTAAAAAAAAGGTGTAATACTACATCGATGCCTCAAAATCAGCTGACACGGTGCACCAACATTCAGCAACTGTTCCTTTGTCATCTTCACCACCTGATGCTGCTGCTTGTCAAGATCCCAGAATATACCCTGCGTGTCCGGGAGCACCGCACCCTATTGCTCTACCTGCTCCTCGGTTTGTCCTGACATGCGCGTTTGTTTTTGCCGGTGTCGTGAGCACTAGCAACGGCCCTGCTCTCGTGGAGCTCAACCATCATCATCTAAGCTAGCTGCAACTTGCAACCGAACCAATAACAACCTTCGCGCTGGATTGTGGCTCCGTTGGACGGGCCTGATTCTTGTTGGGAGTGAAATATGATTGGGAGCAAACAACTTAGTAGCTTGTTGGTGGTTCAAACCGCCTAAATTTAATATTCTTCGGACAAAAATGCGCAAAGTTTTGACCGCCAAACTTGAGTGTGTGAGTGTGTCTACTACGATAGCCAACAGGGAAGATTTTGTCATCGGGTAAACGCCGGTCCGAAGATTTCTTGGACGACGGTGTTTCTCTTGCACAGGACATTTCCCGCGGAGTTTGTCAATAACTTCTTATATTATAAGTAAGAGCAGTATAATAGAATAATGTAAAGGGGGTATAAGTGTTGTCATATCATAATTTTTTTCAACCAATTGTCATATTATAGGCTATACTTGGGGTGGGTCGGAAAAGAAGAGCAGATAAGAGAGAAGATGAGCAGGCTGCAGACTTATAGCTTGCTGATGCACGAGCTGCAAGAAATTTTATGATAGAGCATGATGAATTAGGTACTGATAGTTACATTGTGTGTTAGCTAAACTATTATACTAATGGGCTATTAATTAGTTGATGTAGATGATGTGGCATAACACTGAGACCCCTATTGGTTCTATTATTAGCCATGCTCTAACCATAACAAACGCACTCACACCCTAACACTCGCCTACGCGCTTCCATTTGGCGATCCTGCCATTTCAGAGCCTCCCCTACCCCCATCGTCGATTTGTAGTAGGAGCACACCCGTTGACTTCTCAAGAATTGAAGTTGGATCCAGGCTTGGTTGGATCCCCTTTTACAGCCAGGAGCCGCTCAACACAAATGATAATTGGTAAAAAAAAATCGAGATAAGCTATTCTTTTTTTTTGGAGAACAAGTTATTCTTTCTGATTTTTTATTGATAATGTTAAGGTAATTTTAGGCTTAAAGAGAAACTGAAGGTGTTATCCTAATGTTGACCCTTTTTTTTTCGTGCGAACTGGAGTAAGTGCAAACTGAGAAGCACAAGTTATGAGAAATACAAGAAACTATTTCCCAGTTTGACATCAGATCGAGTTAAATCCAGAGACCAAGGGCGTGTTCGGCCGGAGGATTTTCCTCCGGCTGCTACTGCTTCTTCTGCTACAGTCAACGTATTTGCTACAGTGCGCGAATCCTCCGCTACAGTGTTTTCTCTCACTATTGAAACTGCAACTGCAACTGCATCCTCCAACCGAACACCCCGCAAACTAGAACACTAAATTGACTGAACTAGGGTTTTCCATATTGATAGTGCAGTGTCTTAGGATAGCTTTCCTCGACCATCCTGAAAACTGAATTCAGAATGATTGGCTTTGTCATGGAGCAAATTTCAAGCGTTTCTGGACATAGAAACAACGCATCCACTGACTGCGATGAGTTGAATCATCATTTTCCTCTACAACCGCACACGCACATACAGATTTCCTCCCCGGCAAAACGAGCAAGAACGAACGACACACATGATGTCAGCTGGCTGCCTAGCTAGTGACAGAGCGGCGAGAGATCCCAGAGCGAGTCGCCGGCGGACGCGTCGAACACCCGGTCGAAGTACTCCTGCAGGCCGTTCATGGCGTACAGCGACGCCGAGATGCGCCGCTCCACCTTGATGCGCTCGAACTCCGCCATCTCCCCCGGCCCCGCCGCCGCGGGCCTTGGCTCCTCCGCCGCGGGCGCCGCAGCTGAGACGGCGCTATCCACGGCGGCCGGGAGGGCGTCCAGCGCCGGGAACTGGCCGAACGCTGCCGAGTCGAACATCCAGGAATCGAACTCCTCGGCCGCCAAGGGGGCGAAGTCCGGCCTGTAAACCTCGCCGGCGTGCTTCATGGCGTCGTCGCAGCTGACCGCGCTGCTGCTGCTGCTGCTTGCGCCACCACAAGCACTCGTGCTATTGCTATTACTATAACTATTGCTATTATTGCTCTTGGCCGGAGCAGCAGGGGAGATCGACGCTTTGTACTTGGAGGCGCCGGCGCCAGAGGCGGAGGCGGAGCTTGCCACGGCGGACTTGGCCTTCTTGACCTTCTTGTGGTGGAGGAGGCCGCGGATGCGGACGGCGAGCGGGCAGTCCGGGGAGATGCGCGGCGCGAAGTTGGTGCGCGTGTCGGCGCCGCGGAGGAGGCGCGCGGCCTCGTCGTAGGCCTTGGCAGCGGCCTCGGCGGTCTCGAAGGTGCCGAGCCACATGCGGATCTTCTGCGTGGTGTCCTTGATCTCGGCTACCCACCGCCCCGACGGCCGCTGCCGGACGCCGACGAACTTGCTGTGGTTGTTGCTGCCCTTCTTCCGGCCGCGCGGCTTGCCGGGTTGCTTGGACTGCGCGGCGGCCTCCTGCTGCTGGTAGTAGTAGTAGCAGTAGTCCTCGACCTGGAACGAAACTGGTGGCTGGACTTGGAAGTGGAGCTCCATGTGAGCTTGCTTTGGATTGTGGTGTTGGTTGCAGATGTAGGAGAGGAGAGTTAGGTGAAGACAGGTGTCAAGTGTTTGCTCTGCGGTGGTGAGGCTCTGGCGAAGGGGACAATTTATAGAGGAATTAGGGTTGCAGGGAGACTGCAAGCTTCATTTGGCAATTAATGGTGCCTGTGGGGTTACTTTCAGCTGGTGCTGGTCAAATCCTGGCTGCCGGTCTACTTCCTAAGACATGTCATGTATGTTTGTCAGTTATATGTGTTCATGCATGTTAATGGAAGTGAATGTTTGGAGATAAGGCATCTTTGTTGGGATCTTTTTGTCTTTCCAGTTTGTTTTGCGGTTTTGCCCTTATCTATTGTCAGCGAGCGTTGAGCAAACGAGCTAATTAAAACAATAATGTCCCACCTTTTATTTAGATAATTTATGATGTTGAGGATCAAGAAATTGGGTTATCTTTTTGGTTGTAGTGCATCTCCACTCACCAGTATATTTGACCTTTAGTATATTTTCTGTGATTCTGTTCTGACTAAAATATCATCATCTTTATTGAGTTTGACATATAATCACTGTACAATATGAAAGTTAATCACTTTAGTTCGAGTCAATGCATTGAAATGTCTTTTTATTTATTCTTTCCTGAACTTTACATGCTTGCAGGCCATACACACACTTGAGTTGGCAAAGACATGCCTAGCACCAAGTGAGCTTGGTAGCAGGAGTCAAGGGGACCCTACTTCTCCTAGTGACTTCATTACTAGCTAGGTCTACAGTCTTCACCAGCATGTATTGCTTTAACTGAAAACTTTTAGGATACCGATTGGACTAGTTCTTCCCCAATTTGCGGTTATCACTACTCTGGTCAAACTACTAACAGAGGACCCGGTCTGAATTGCACCCTGATCTGCCATATGGCAGGATTTGAGGGAATGACGACGAGCAATTACGCTACAAAAAAGAAGAGGCTAAACATCAACTTTTCATCAACCACGCCCACTTGCACTTTGCGTCTTGACAAATACTGCCATCAGCTGAGTCGTTCTCCGTCACTGGATGATGTACATGTCTTTTGCTAGTTCAAATTTAGTCGCCCTTGAGATTTTGTCAATATGTTGTGTATGAGCATAAAATATCATATTTGTCAGCCGTCCAAACCTATTTCTTGTGGAGTTATGATTGCGTGCTTAGCACTAGTACTCTTCTACTCATCACACAGAGCAATATTGTTACTTTTACATGTGACATGGATGTCAAAATCCGACTTCGATTGGAGACGAGAAATGTTACTCTCCCTTGGAGCCAGATGTCGGCACAGGAGGAGCTTCATAGTGGTCACAAGTGGCCATTTCACTCCTGGGTCCTGGCTAGGAAAAGTTACACTAGTTTTCACCATCATAACAAAACTCTAAATTTAATTAGTGGATACTTGGGTTTATCTCTTTGTTTGGCCCTCTCTACAATCTTCTTCAAACTCTGCCACCTGATATCGGTGTCCAATTCGCAAAATTCACCGTGATACACAGGTAAAGCAAAATTCTCTAGGGCATGGGTGTGGCGGTAACACGCAAAGTTTTCATGCAATATAGGTTACATGAACTTCACTAGGGAGCTAATCGTAAGTCGTTTCTGATTTTTAACTTATAGGAATCAATAGTTGAGCAAATCATAGAGGAACAAAAGTTTGAATCATATATAAGGCTATGGTTTTGGTTTGGTTGCATCTTTGCTTACCTTTAGATTCGCAACAATTGTTTAGACGGTTAAAACTAATAATTGAAGCTTGATGGCAGCAAAACTTCCTTGATCCCTCAAAAGAGACGGCACTGCTAGTTTAATGGAACATATATATACAAGTCTCCTCATTGCCCCAAAAATATTGTATGGATTAATAAACCTGCATTTGTTGGTCGTCATCGGCCATTTTCTTCATCGTTCGAGAAATGGTCATCGCCATGAAGCAAACATCATGGACCCCTCGACTTCCAAGGCACGCCAACCTCATCCATCAAAAAGGTGAACTTTGTCAAATTGTGGCTCGTCATTTTGCCATGTATTTTAGTATATTGATTGAGCTATGGGCTCGAGCATCCACATTGTGCTATACTAATTTATAACTCAGCAAGACTCCAAGACGCTCTTGCTTGTAGCATTTTGTTTTACACCAGAGAGTAGATGCCCTCTTTGTCGCTGTCCAAGTGCATTTCTTTGTCGAGCTTGGTGGCCTACTTGGGCGAACAAGACAAAAGACCACTTTTTTGAGCAGCAGCAAGGTCAAGAAGGTGGCATCTTTGCATCCGATTTTTAAGTTCGTTTTAGCTCTGTCTTTGTGTGCGGCCGCCACGAACATGGAAAAGGTCGAGATATTCCAGTCGTGTATCAGGAGGTGATCCTCTCGTGACCATTTCAAAATCAGTCTCTGACGTCAAAACTTTTCGCAGCAAATGTTATCCGAAAGGTACTTTGTGATTTGTTTTCATTGATTCCTTTTCTGGTGACGCCTCCGCCTGCAATTTGTTGAGGAAAATTCAAAACAAGGACTATTTGGTGTTGGGATGTAAATAAACGAAACTGCGTGGAAATACCTTTCTACGAAGGCTCTAAGCCTGTATTTTGTCACTAGAACAACTTTATTTGGCATCCTAGCTGTTGCGAATCTTTCGTTGGAACAGACTTGATACCTGCCGTATGTGGACAAGAATATGAACAAAACGCTCCGCAACGTGCAGTTCAGTGCATCTGAAACGTCGAGTCATTTGTAATAGAGTTCGGTCCGATGCACATACTGCAAGTCTGCAACACCAAAGTTCAATCGGACGGCTTGCATAAACATAGTAGCACTTCCTTCACAAGCAGGAATGCAAAAGAGTAAGAAAAGGGAAATGGAATTAAGAGTAAAGCAAACAGAAAATTCTTCATCTAAAGTATAATGATCTCATTACCAAAACTGATGCAGCTTATGTTCAACTCGACCGACAACAAACATCACCATTCCCATTACACCTCTTTTGCAGCACGTCTCAAAATCATATTTGAATACATGATAATATACACACTCTACATCAAAACCATTTGAGATGGAAACCTCCCATTCCTTGAAGCGAGCAATGCATTCACAAATTAACCCACCCCACAAAAAGATTCAACACAAAGAATTGGTTGACAGCAACAATGATGAAATATGAAAAAGAAAATTGCAAGCCCAGATCTTGCGAGGAGAAGAAACTATGTCGATAAGATGGACTGTAGCAGAAGCTGCTGCTGAGGTTGCAAACTGGAGAATGTCGAGGCCAGAAAATCAGGAGGCAAAGTCTGCTGGAAACGCCTCAAAATATTGACCATCCTGTTGCGTGCTTCATCAGTAACGAGTTCTGTTCCATTGCACAAAACCTACAAACCATATACACAGTAGATCAGGAACTCAGGATTTCGTTCACAATAGCTGGTAAAACAGAATTAGATGGATGCCTAGCCAACAACTACAACACAAATAATCAGAATATATGGCTACTACCCAGTAAGGCCAGAAAACCATCTATTACTACCACATAAAGCAAAGGAACCCAAAAAGGACACGACAAACTAGGTGTTCGTCAAAATTATCAAAACTATCAGAATTACCTCAGCGAAAATTGAAATGATTTTAGGAAGATATTGACTGTGGGGACCAAGAATGTCGGCATCCGACCTGCATGCAAAAATGGTTATTACAAATGCACAAAAAATTATCATTGTTTGCATGATTCCAGTAACGAGTATACCTCTCCACCATTGAGCAAAGTTGCTCATGAACAACTTTGGCTTCAATCTTGTCATCTTTTATGGGCAAGCAACCAAGCCACGCTGGAACAACCTGAGAAGCGTGTGTAGACTCAGTTTGGAATGAAGCATCATGCATAAGGAAATTATCTCCTTGTAATAATAAAACTGCAATCAAGCTTCAGACACTATGCAGCATGCTTAGGCATCAATTGACAATTACTGGTTATCCACCATGTAGAAAGATTTACATCCGTTTTGGTTTCAACAACTGAGACTTGAGATTTCCATTCAATTGATAAACAAAACATTTCAACGATAACCAGCCAGTATTCCCGCACACAACAACCAACCAGCTTCTTTTTGGAAGTCCCACGGGTTAGGTTGCTAATGTTTGGTTTGCCCAGAAGCCATAACTTTTTTTTCTCAAATACTAAGGAGAGCTTCGTATCTTTGTATTAAGAGAGAAAGTAACTGGATCATATATAATCGGTGAAGTGGGCGGCCAAACTGTGCGGCGTCAATTTCGCCCCGGCTAGCATCAACTTCGCCCGATCAGATGGCATCAAACGGAAGTGGAAGGAAGCGAGCTGGTGCCGCCACCAGCAGCGGATAGAAGAGGGTTGGTGGTCACCGATGTTAAGGATGCCTCCTAAGGCACTCCGATATGAACATGCATATTATGTAACTGTGAAATATAACTATAATTGCCGCAACAGAATAATAGCAATATTCTCACTTCTCAACAGATGCGGCCCCAACTTGGCTCAAATAGACAAAAACCACAAATTCATCTCTCCCAGCCATGCCCCCCAAAAGCAAAAACACCCAACCATATACTCTGTGCAGTGATGAAGAGCATTCGGTCTCCAGCAGCTCCGTCCCTCTATTGCTCTCTCGGTGCATTAGAAAGGAGGAGGAGAGAGACAAGCATCTGGTGGCTCTTAGGTTTCTAATTCAAGATTTAGGACTCCAGGGTTCCTAGACAGGCCCAGCACTGTGCCTCTAGCTGTACAGCATCACCTCATTCTTTTTTTTCCCTCAAGAAAATTCTGTTATTTCATGCCGGTCTACCTATTTATTCCAACCACCTTTTAAAAGCCAAATATTGGTCTTAATACCATGAATTAAATCCAGATAAAAGCATACCTGGGTTGCATCAATGCTATCCCGATGAAATTGGCATATTTTCCCAAGTGCTGAAACAGCATTGTCATATGCCATAATATTGTCAGGATGCCGTGCCTCAGGATGTCTGATAACATTGTTCAGTTTTGACAGGGCCTCTGTATTTTTGAAACAAAGTTTTCAGTTAGTTTTTTAATGCGGGAAAATACCTTACATGTCTATCCTCAAGATTTAGAGCATACCTCCAACTAGAGGACGAAAAACATGACCACCAAATTCTGCACATACACCCACACCATAGACAGCAGCCTAAAATATAAGGAGGATTCAGCATCGGGGCCAAATTAGACCAACAGGAGAATGGATTTGGGGAACTTTTCTTTATGTAAGGGAACTTGGCAGTCCGAAAACTGACCTGGCGAACATCTGAATTTTCATCATTCGATGCCTCCAGCAGAAACGGAAGGTATGTATCATAATACTTTAGAGCTGATTCGCGGCACTGCTCTGCCACATCATCAAATATACAGATAGCTATCCTTCTTTCCTCGGCTGTTTTATCCTTCCCCTGCAAATCAACAATATAGTGAGCGACAATGAGTTGGACTAAAATCGGAAACCAAGAAATTGGCACGGGAGCCACACTGAGGGGAAAAGCATGGAGGTACTTCGCGAATTACTGATAAGGAAGAAACATAAAATGTCAACAACTAAACAAAAGGTCCATCCAGAGGCATGCAATAACTACAATTTTTCTTAAAACAACAACAATAACAGTCTTTAATTCTTTATTCCAAAGCCACTTGCTAGAGATGAATCTCAATACAAGCAAGAGAGTTTACTTATAAGTAATCATAGCGATGCCTCATGTAAAATTCAGCCTATGTTTTCAAATTTCCATATATCAGAGACTAACTAAACTTATGTAATTCTCATCCACATTTCTTTTACACAAGAATAATGTAAGACAGGTTTGGCAGTACACAGAAAATCAACTCTACAGCTACATGCATCCACAAACATTCAGGGTTCAGTTGGCTTACCAACATAGGTGTGATGTACACTGAGAGTTCATCAAAGAACGGCAAGAAAGAAGCTTTGAAGGTTTTAATCAAAGTTCCAAGGCACTCGCCAACCTGAAGGTTCAATGTAAAGAATAAAATCAAAACAATAGGAAATTTGTTCAACATAGCTTACAGGATGTACAGTGTTTTTAGAGAAATTTTCAGGAGAAAATGGTCACGTCCCAAAAAGAATCATTTCACAAGAACCAAACCTGATCAAATACTTCTTCCTCCTGTTCATTCTCTTCTTTGAGAAGTTCTCCTTCATCAGCGTCAAAATCTTCCGCTTTGGTTCTCTCTGTACGTTCCCTCTTCCTGGTTGCACTGGCTATAATGACATTCTTAATCTCATCTGAAATAGCTCGTACTTGGCTTTCATCAAGGAGACGGCCAGAAAGCTGCTCAATGAGAGTGACATTGATGAAGCATTCAAATCGACATAATCACGAACAGTTTCAGTGCTAGAGAATGAATAAGAACCAATATAAGAAGACCAACAGAACAGCAGCACATATTATTATGTGCAAAGCACAAAACTAAATGGTCAATCCATTCATATTTAAGACACGTTTAGACTCAAGAATAGATAAATTCGACTCTAATAATTCAACTTCAAAGATGGTTTACAATTACACAATGACGACCATACTCAAGTATCTAATGATACCACTTTTGGGTCAACGAGCATACATACTGTTGGATAAACTATATTAGTCAAAAATGAATATTCAAATGGTGAGCGCCTTAGGAATAGGGGAATAACCTACAGTGTCCACCCTGTCCTCAATGACGAACAAGCTGCCAGCTTAACAAGAGAGAATAAATAAACATACTTGCATGTTGCTAGAGAAGTGATGACTACTAATGGGTATATGCATCTTCACGGGCCTGTTTTGGTTTGCAGTGAGTTCTTTTTCTCCGTGAAACCAGTACCACTACCACCACAGTAGTACAAATATTCTAGTAGGCCGCATGAAACTCCCACAGTTCATCAGCATTGCCAACAAGTTTGGTTTTATAAAACCTGAAAATAATGGCACTCATCCAGACTCCCTAACATCCTAAGCTATCTGCTTAAGGCACAAAACCCTTTATACACTAACTGCTTAGCAAGACTACAAAACTTTTGCCTTACTTAGCAAGAGTGCATGACCTGATTCATCATCAAGTAGTAATATTGGTTGTTCCAAGTGATTGAGACAGTTCTGCTAATTAGATCTTAGAACCTAAGGCTAAATTACGAAATTCTGCATAAAATACAGATCATTGATCTGGGCCATACTAATATACAGCTCAAGCAGGAGCAGGAGAAAATTGTATAGCAGCTCTGCCCTGACTCTTCTCTTTTCTACCAAAATTGTATAGCAGCTCAAGAAGGAGCAGGAGAATAGATATTTATAGCCGACATATCATGTTTTCCTTATACAATGCACAAGTAAAACCAACATGGTAATGTTATCAACCACTTCACTTTACTACTACTGGAAGTATTCATGCCCGTAAATGCTCAATTTTTGAAGTAAAACAACATAAATTTATTATGTTTCATTCACACAATACATTAAATTTGTAACATGAAGGTCTCTTCAATAAATTATTTAACGGCCAAGTATGTGTGGTAAAGAAATGTACAGCATCAATGTCCCAAGTGAAAGATTTGTGAAAGTCTCAATAATGGACAACTTTTTTAAACTATCAAGCAGAGAGGTGAGAAGCAAAGGAACGAACCAGCATGCACTCATTTAATGAATCCAGCATGGATGAACACATTTCTGTTTCTGGCTCCTGTACAGTGGATGCAATAAGTTCCAGCCGTTAAAAATAATAATTATCACAAAGTACTGAGGAGCCTTCACCACAGACCTTATGCAGTGCTTCAACAAGAGCAGGAATTATGTAGTCAGACAATTGTTTAACATAAGACTCATCACGTCCTTGAGCCTGCCCCTTCTCAACAGCCAATTTTGCCGAGCGTAGAAGTTCCGGCATTGCTGCATAAATGTATAAAATGGTAAAAGGAAAATACCTACATAGACAATAAGCTTTAGTGTGACATCAAATTACCTGCAACAGCAGCCCTCCTGACTTCTTCATGAAAGTAAAACTTAAGCAGAGGGACCAATGTAGGAGCAACCTATATGGAATTTGTAATCAATGATATATGCTGCCAAAAGGTGATTGAAGAACATTGGATGTGTTCAATTGGTAATGAACCTGATCAATCCATGGGAAGAACCCTTCCTTGAGCTCATCAGCATAGCAGCACAGCATGTTGCAAGCTGTTGCTTTCTCTTCTAGCACACTTGTTCTGATTCCTATTCTTTTATCACCAAGTGTAATGGTTTCAATGCTGCAAAAAAGGGCAGAAATTTAGGGGCAGTGTCATAAATTTAGTATTATAGGGTTAAAAATTGAAAGTAGCACGATCTCCATCACCAAGCAAAAAGGAGACAAATATCAAGACCTCACAGATATATCCGAAAAAAGCAGACCACCATTATTAGCTGTCTTAAACATCATATATTAAACAATGGAGGTAGTACAAGAAGAGCTTCTAAGTGTCACCAATGAAATAAAAAGAATCCCCTAATCGCAATAGTCTACCATGGTTCCAGGGCAACATTGAAGAAAAAGCAATGTGATTGAATGGATACACACCTATCATCATCAGAGTCTATTTCATCGTCTGATTCAGCTGAAGTAATTGTCACATCAGGCTTCAGTTGAGCAGACTGAAGCAATGGTGGCATAACGACGCTCATGTAAGGAAGGAAGTCCTGCCCAAGACATTTGCATAGCCTGGCCCAAGCCTATCACATGTGGGAACGGTTAGACTAATTTAATGTGCTGTTAAAACTTAATTTACCCTGCTTTGAAGCATACCTGCAACATGTAGCTTGTTATCGGGTCATCAGTTTCCATTGGAGTTCCTTGCAAAGCCATAAGTACTTCCATAACCTAGTAAACTCAAATGGGTTAGCATATGACATTGTCCTACAGCCGACCAGGAATGCACGTAAAGAGAGAGAAGCGGAACACACTAACTACTATTTTATTGAACCTTAACAGACCTATAAATTTTTCCTGTATTCATAAATCAACAAGAAAAGAGGCAAACAGTAAAATTGAGTGGGTTCATCCACAAAAGAATGAATTACATAATTTGGAAGTTGCAAACACAAAACTACAACTGAAAGGAGGCTAACCTGCTTTGCATCTTCTCTGAACTTGTCCTTGCCCACAGCCATTCCTACCAGACTTATACACTCCATAGACTTGGCACGGAGCATCCTATTAGACTTGTCAGTTGCATTCATCAAAATAGCTTTGAGGTATGGCATAACAGCGTCATAATATTTGTTGAAGTGCTCCTACAAGACAAACAAGATATCAAGTTGTCAAAATAAAAAAAAAACTTATTTACTAGCATAAATTCCAAAGCATTAAACAATGGTAGCTACTATAATAAAAACCATAGCATCAGCAATTTGGTAACATAGAAAAATATAGCTACCAGCTCCCAAGTGAATAGTTACCTGTGAGGAATCTGCAACGGATGCTAAAGCTGTCAATGCCCCCTCTTGCACCATTTGCTTGCCATTCTAGAATACAAAAATCAAGATGTTTATTACCATAATAAATAAATAAAAACAAGCTCAAAGCAAGCTGAATCTAATCAATGCAAACAAATGCATACCTGAAGAAGAACAAGTAATTTACCAACAATTCCATCCAGGTATGGTGTTAAAATTTCGGGTGTACAGTTCTCACTGAAGTTCAAGATAGCTGATGCAGCATGTGCCTGGCAACAATAGTGATATAAGGTAATCATTACAAGATTATATTTCTAGGATAAAGGGTGCATAAAACGTCTGATTCAGAATCCAGGCACGACAAATTACATATGCCTAATATCTCAATGCACGCAAAACACTCAAACAACGTTCAATCCGGAGTCCATGTCTAAAAATAAAATATCAAACTTACCAAACTTACTTCTACAGACACTAGTTTGTATTAACAGACTTACTATTACAATGGTGATAAATTGGTGAAACGGTAAATTAAGCAGCCTGCTTGAGAATTAAATTGCTCTTTTACTGAAGAAACTTGATAGCTTGACGTAAAAAATACTATGTTACTTTAAATGTGTCGAATGCCCAAATCTATTACGGTATCTTTTTAAATATGTAAAAACGCACACCAAATCTCCTAGATCCAAGCCTAGTCACCTGCTGATGCAACATCAATTACAAAATAAACAGTTACAGCAGATTGCAAGCAGAGGATCACGAGATGATATGAACTTACCTGGACACGTGGATTCTGGAAATCATCCATAGCATTTGCCAGTGCAGGCAGAACTTTCTGGTGGTAATGAACTTGCAAGTCCGGGCCCAAATCCGTAGACAGCTGACCGATGGCATTGATTGCCGCCCAGCGCACACGAGCATGAGGATGTTGGAATCCATTCAATATCATTGAGACGACTTGCTCCAGATTTTTAAGCATAACCTGCCAGCAACAAACAACAGTTAATGAGAATATGCCCCGTTTCAGCTATTTCCTCCCCATCCAATGAAAGAACAGATAGCACTATGCGATTTCAGTTACTTACTGTGGATGTAGCAACCTAGTATTAGTAGTAAATGATGAATCAATTCACCAATGCATTATTTATTATCTCATTTCCTATGTCCTAATTTCAACAAATTAGTTCAGGATATTTTCTTGTATCTGTCCAGTACAAAAACATTATATATATGTGACATGCTATTTGATAGGTCATTTTACAGTAAGCCATCCCTTGTACATGAGGATCAATGCACCAGTAATATCATTTCCCCCTTCCTGTTTCCTTATTTCAGCAAGTTAATTTTGGATAATTTCGTTTACAGGTTCAACAGAAAAATTAAATATGCATCAATCTGTTCAACAAATTCGTTGCGCAGTTAACATAATTATCAAGTAATGGCTTACCTTTGCGCATCCTTCTGCAATCTGTGCAAGTGTGATGAGCGCGGCATGGTGCTTCTGCCACTCCGGAGCAGAAAGGTACTGTGGAAGCAGCTCAGATGCAATGGGCACAATCGCGTTTCCACCAATGGCAATGGCGAGACGGTCGAGGCACTCCTGAGCCACTCCATAGTTGTTCCCTTCACCTGCATCCTCATCTTCGGTTTCAGCAGAGTGCCAAGCAGGGTCATCCTCAACATCAAGCAACATCTGCATGAGCACCGCAAAGAGCCTGCCAACAAACTGCGGGAGCCGTCGCATCATTCCCGGTGCGCGCTCCCGAGCCTCGGCAAGAGTAATCACAAACTCCACCGCCAGGTGCCTGGTACCATCTTCCAACTGTGCAGCCTCCGCAACCTGCAGCATTGCTCCCACCACATCCGCAATCTGCTTCCGCAGGAACCTCGGCTCCGCACCGGCCAACTCGACAAGGAGCTCGAGCGCCTCCTGCGCAGAGGCCTCCTGGCCGGAGTTGAGGCAATCCGTGAGCGCCCTCATCATCGCGGGCAGCAGGTCCTGCATCTTGTCACGGTCCGCGTTGGTGGGCAAGCACTGGACAAGGTTGACCGCCGCGCCCAGGGCGCAATCCGCACATCAGGGGACGTCGGGTGCGCCAGGGCGGCGGCGAGCAGGTTGTGGATGGTCATGAGGTGGTCGAGGAGGGACTCCGCGATGTAATCCGCGAGCCTGGCGAAGATGAGCAGGGCCGACTCCTGCAGGTTGGGCTTGTCGGGGGCCGAGGCGGCGCCGAAGAGGAACGGGAGCAGCTCCTGCCAGGTGTTCTCCGGGAGCAGCGCGGCGGCGAGCTCGGAGACGGCGTCGCAGACCTTCTTGGCGATGGCCTTGGGGGGATCGGACTGCAGCGCGGAGAGGAGGTGCGCCTTGAGCGCGGTCTGGCCGGCCGGGGAGAGCTGCGGCCAGAGCGGCGCCGGCGGGGCCGCGGCGGCGCCGTTGGAGGAGGAGGAGTCGGAGGCGGGCGGCGGGGACAGGAGCTTCCGGAGGAGCACGCCCGCCATGGCGCGGAGGTCGGCGGGCGTGGCGGGCGCGGCGAGCGACGAGGCGAGCCGCAGCGCGAGGGGCTCCGGGTGCGAGGCCCGGAGGCGGTGGAAGGCGGCCTCGGCGGCGGCGCGCTCGTTGTTGGAGGACGACATGAGCGTCGAGAGCAGCGCGTCGAACGCCGCCGGGTCGCCCCCCAGCAGCGCGACGGCCGCGGCCTGGTCCTCGGCGCTCGCCATCGGATCGGGGTCGGCGGCCCGGTGGCGGCGGCGGTTAGGGTTTCGGGGGGGGGGGGGGGGGGGGGGGGGGGTGGTCTCTGGCGGCGGCGGGAAGAGGATGATGGACACAGAGAGAGAGAGAAGAGAGACTCGGGTTGGGTTTAATATTATATGGGTAGGGTTTGAGCGATGCGGCAACCGCAGGAGAAGGGTGTGGGAACGGAAGGGGAAGGGGGGAGTGGCGCGGTGACCGGATGCGGCAACCGCTCGCTCGCGCTCGGTGGATTTAGGTATGTTTTGGTCAGTTCGAGTTGGTCGCGGTCGGAGTTGTGGGTTGTGTTTGGGTTGGGGTCCGTCCGACCGGGCTCGGGCTCGCCGGTTCCGCGTTCGGATTCCTTGTCCCTGTCCCGCCTTCCAATTATTCCCCGCAGATTTCCGCACCGAGTGCTGCGTCGGCGTCTGGCCAGCCAGCGACGGCTCAGCCGGCTGGGCTCGCGCCGTGCCTTTCCGTGGAGCCAGGGCACAGGCCGCGCGCGGGAGGTTTTGGTTGGGTTTTACAGCTGTGGCGTGACCTGGACGGCCGGATGGAATGGACGGACGGATTGATGGACAGGAGATGGTGGCACTGGCGGAGGAGGCGTGACCTGGACGGCCGGATGGAATGGACATGATTGGGCGTTCATGATGGGTACAGGCGGGCGGCCAGATGCCATCGCCCCCGCGTCATGATTGACCTGCAGGGCCGAAGGGAACAGCGGCGGCCGAACAGGGCCCGTCCTAGGTGCTGGGATTCTCGTGGCCGTGGACTTCTTTGAGCCAGTACCGGACCTCGCGGCTCGGTTAGCGAACCATACCTGGTGGTGACGAGGCAAGCACGGTGACTCTTTTGCGGTGCACCGGCAGGGTGTGTTCATTCCGATCTCGTCTCGATGTAGCCGAATTTGGGCGGAAACGTTTATGGAACTTCTTTGCGCTCGTTTGTGTAAATAAGTTGTCACGAGCACACGAGAGACGTTTTCTTGCGTTGCAAGTAATTTTAGTAACTTCCGATTCCAAAACTCTTGTGTAACGTTCGATTATTGTTGTAACTGAGAACACGTTCGATTTCAAAATTCTTGAGTAACGTTCGATTATTGTCGTAACCGAGAACGGTCGATTTCAAAACTCTTGAGTAACGTTCGATTATTATTGTAACCGAGAACATTGGTGTTGGATCGCCCTTGATGGTCTCGTGACGGGATCATTGGCTTCTTTTATCGTGTCATATTGAATTTATGTGTACGTTAAAGGAGCCACCAAGCTCAAAGTTCACATGACATTTGATTTCGAAATGTGATTACGGTGCATCGTCACAGTGTTCGTTCTAATCTTATCTCCACGTAAAACTGTAACGGAATGCAAACGTGAGGGTTTAAGGTTGTTTGTGCTCGCTTTGTAGAAGCTGTCACAACATAAGGGACACATTTTTGCATTTCAACTAAGTTTAGTAAATTTCGGTTCCAAAGCGTTCGTATTGGTTCGCCGTTGATGGCCACGTGGCTGGACAATAGGCATCTTTCTCGTGTAATTGAAACTCCGATTAAGCTGAGCCCTCGTGAAATGGCAGTGGCCAAACATGGCCGTCCTTGGTGATAGGTCCATAGGATCTTGTGGACTTCTTTGAGCAAGTACTGCATCGATGCTAGTTTACAAACATGTCCCTAGAAAATTGCTCTTTTCACACTATGCCGTTTGCAAGCTGGTGACCAAAACAAAACATAGAAACTTGAAATAAGATGAGCCCTCCCAAAATAGATACTACATGAAAAGTACTGATGATGGTTTGATTATCATGGTAGGACGGTCATCCCCATTCATGTTACCTTTTTTTTTTTGAGAACCGATTTATGTTACCTACGCAAGAGACCCGAGCAACATCACAAGGTGGCCAAGTGAAATGCTCGATTCCATTTAGCCTAAAATCCTCCATCTATGCCCATGTATACACCTATCAAGAAATTTCCAACGCTCGCGAAATTTACTCAGCTTAATGAAAATAAGGCATTGTTCCACGATTGTAGAGCAACATTCATAATACTATTGCTCGATGAAGAGGTACCTGAGCTCGTTGTGCTTTTTCAAGCTCAACCCAATTCCCAACTTAGCTTGAGATAGAAGCAGGATTTGGATTGGGTTCGAACCAACTCGCTCAACAAAGGTGTACTCTCTCGTTGTTCGTATAAGGACCGCACAATCAATCCAAAGCTCCAAACAAAACATACACGGAAAGTCTTAAAAACCTCAATAGAAGTAGCAACCTGATTGTGGAGTGGCAAGCTGATGCCCCATCAGTGCTATGGCGATTCCTCCTTTCTGATTGTAATCTAGCCATTGGCTAAGTTAATGAAAGGCCCGGTTGATTAAAAAAAAAAAAGTAGCAACCTGATGGATCATGCGGCGGTGGGCAAATTTGGTTAGTTCTCCAGCGAGGCTGGTTGCCCCGCCGTTTGGATCCCTCTTGTCCACATAGAGATGTCCCTCTGAAGAGCGTCTCGATCGTGTCACATCAAGAAAAGCTCCGTGGTTCGACAACCAGCCAATCAAGTTATCATGCTTTTTTTTTTCTTTCACAAGGAAGAGCGATAACTGAGACAAACGCTTCATCAAGTAGATAATTGACGCAACAAAAATATCACTCCCTGAATGACAGCCAATTCAGACGTTACATCAACACCCCAGTTCTTTAATCACATCGAGCACCACCACCGGTACAACAAGGCAATTACAAGAAATGGAATCGCTGGATGGGCCCGCCAAACATAAAGCCGGCTTTCAAGGCACAGAAACTCCACTAGTTAGGATAACATGCCGTCCACTTCACTTTAATTGATTAATTAATCAAATAAACAACAGAACAAACAAATACTAGCTTTCTCTCTCGAGCAATGAGACGGGAACGGAACAACATGTATAATCAGCACTCACACTTGTTCAATCCAATTAAAACGCAGCATAGGATATACGGTGTAACAAGAAACAGTTGTTGCTTACAAAATGATAATGTTTGAGAACAGAACGCACGCACGGCACGGCTCGTTTGGTTACTGGACGGCGTTGCACATTCCGGGGCGCGAGCGGCACCAGAGCGGCTGGATGGGCTCGGCCCGGACGCCCCGGCCCACCATGCGGTGCCGCCAGTCGAACAGCCGGTCCGTGGCCTCCGCGTACCGCTTCCGCCCGGCCGCGTCGCGGTTCCCCGACCACAGCGCCTCCGCCATCGCCGACGCCCGCGGCCAGAGCCGGCCGTCGAGCACCGCCGCGTCCACCTGCTCCGTCCACATCGCCACCTCGCCGCCGAGGACCAGGCGCGCCTCGTCGGCGGTGAGCCCGTACGCGATGTCGTAGTCGTAGACGCGCTGCCACGTCTTGTAGGGCCCGCACCAGGACCCGCCCTTGGTGTCGAAGTCGCTGTTGGGGTCGTCGTAGGTGCTGTCGTTGCCGAGGAAGTCGCCGTGCCCGCAGTCGAGGTAGTAGAAGGACGCCGACGAGACGATGGCGCGGTACCCCGCCGCCACGATGAGCTTCGTGTTGTTGGGCCCGTTGTTCCACGTCTGCAGGATGGTGGTCGCCGGCGGGATCGCGGCCGCGCTCACGTTCACCGCCGCGTCCAGCAGCACGTCCTCCCAGAACACGGCGGTGCGGTTCCTGGACGTCACCAGCGGGTGCACCGCGCGGACGTACCGCTCCAGGAGCTGGCTCAGCGTGCCGCCGTGGCCGCCGTCCAGGTAGGCTTTAATGGACGGGTCCGTGAGCCAGCAGCCCGGCGTGATCTCGTCCGCGCCGGCGTGGTAGAAGCCGTCCGGGAACAGGGAGGTCAGGTCGTTGACGACGTTGGCGATCACCTCGTACGTCTTGGGAGAGAGCGGGTTGAGCTGCCCCGCGCCCGGCTCGGCGGCGAGGCGGCTGTTCCAGTCGCCGCCGGGCAGCCAGAACTTGCCCGCGCACGACACGGCCTCCGGGTACGCGCCGGCCCACGACGCCGTGTGGCCTGTTGTTTGTTGTTGTTGTTGTCACAATGAAGCGTTAATATATAACAGCAGAAAGATGGTATTGGGCCGAATGATGAAGCAGTATCGAAACAGAGACTAAGCTGCTGCAGAACAAACAGCAGGCAGAACAGCGTGCCGCCGACCTACCTGGCGAGTCGATCTCGGGCACGACGCGGACGCCGCGGCTCATGGCGAACTCGACGATCCGCGTGACGTCCTCGACGGTGTACCGCATGTCCTCGCCGTAGGCGCCCTTCTCGGCGAGCTCCGGCGCGGAGGGCAGCTCGATGGGGAACGACTGCGAGTCCGTGATGTGCCAGTGGAACACGTTCATCTTGTTGGCGCCCATGGCGTCGATGGTCCGCAGGATGTCCGCCACGGGGATGTAGTTCCTCCCCGTGTCGAGCATCAGCCCGCGGTGCGGGTACAGCGGCAGGTCGTCGACGTGCACGCCGGCGGCCACCACCAGCAGGTCCCCCCGGCCCCGTCGCCACACCAGCTGCGAGAACGTCTCCAGCCCGCGCATGGCGCCCCACGCGGTGGCCGCCGTCAAGGTCGCCGCGCCGCCGCCCGCGGCGGGCACCACCAGCGCGTAGCTCTCGTCCACGCCGTGCTGCAGCGGGGCGTCCGGGTCGGACACGGTCACGGCGAGCTTCTCCAGCGGCGCGCCGCCGGCCGTGACGTTGACCGCCGGCCGGACGATGGGGCGGTACCGCTCCGCGAGCAGCAGCCTGGCGTAGCGCGACGCGGCGGAGGCGAGGTACGGGTTCCCCGGCGGGACGACGATGCTGAACGACGGCGACACCGGCACGGCCATGTGAGGCTTCTCCCACGACATGGACGCCGGCTTGGGCCAGACATTGACGGGGAACGTCGTGTCCTCCGCGCGCGTCGTGAGCAGCACCGGCGAGCCGAGCGCAAACAGGAACAGCAGCTGAAGAAGAACGGACGCCATTGTTGACCTGGATTGAGCTGCTCCGAGGTGCAGCTTCTGATTGGCGCGCTCTGACGTTCTTTCCTACTACTACTATAAATATCTCTGGGTTTGGCCAAGCCGCTCACAAGATAGAATTGCTCGAACTGCATAGTGCTCGCTGCTGACTCCAAGTGGCTCTATCAGGCGCTCTTGGCGCTAACGTTCGTCTGCTTCTCCCAAACCCTTTCGCTGTCGAAGAAGATACACGGCTTCGGTTGCGTTCGTTAGGCGATGCGGACCTTGGAATCTACGTTCCAAGTTTTTAACTTGTGCGAGGTTCCATTTGTACTGGTCGAAACAGGGGATGCGCTGATTTTGACGTGTTCGTCGCCTTCATCTAGGTAAGCCTAGCGGTGAAGCTGTGGCATAGTTGCAAGCCTGCAGCGGCGGGAGTAGATTAAGAGGACTATGAAGGCCTGCTGATTTTGTTGTTACTTGTTTAGTGGGATTAAGTTTATAGTACTGAAACGGCTCAACGCGTCGGCTTCAGTTAGTGTGATAGCGAGTAAAGTACTGGAACAGAGTGGTTTCTGATCCAGTTGGATTCATTGGTAGACCAAGCCGGCCAGTTATACAACTTCTGGGCAGGGCCTTGCCGCTGCAGCTGATTAAGGTGTTCGGAGAATAAAAACACAGAAATTTAAAACAGACTTTGCATCAGTAACAATCATATATGCACGATCATTTTATTTTGGTTTGGAGCCAAAGTCAATAGTAAATTCTTTTACTAATGGCAAAACAATTTTTGACAGTCATTTGGATTGGTCAAATTTTAGTGTGACCCAAGACTTTTGCCACGGTTGTAGAGGTTTTTGGCCGTGGACAATTTTTGTCACACCCATGCTCTGGCTAGTGAGTGCCAGATTTGGCACCACAGAAACTCAATGGTGGATGGTTCAATCAAACCGATATTGATTCAGATGCTTGATTGAAAACTACATATTTTCCAAATTCTGGCATCTGAGTTGCATGCGAATACATCTAACAATCAGCCTTTTTTCTCCACATATGCATGCAAACAAAAATTCTCTACATGCATTGAAACAAAATGCTACTCGCTCCATCCCTAAATATAAGGCTTTTTAGCTTTCAAACACGAAAATAATCAAAGTGTTAAAAGACTACTATGCCCTTCTTTTTTTTAACTCAAGTCACCTCTCCACCAACCATTTCCCCAACCCCAGAGTTTGTCCTATATTTAAGAAAAATTTTCGAACTCCAGAACGTCCGATATTAAGCGACAGAGGTAGTAGGCAGTAGATCTCACACGCAATACTTTGCATACCAAAAACACACTAGCCCAAAAATGTACCACCAATGAGAAAGATGTGCTTAGTCGCGAGACAAGTTAACATTACACACAGGCAGCAATAGTAGACATCCCAGTATCATCATTACCTAGTACAAGACCTAACAGCAACAGTTACACTACACACCCTAGTAGTATCGTCATTACCTAGTACAAGACCAACCAATTGCTACAATACCGATCCCGGCCTGCAGGATCATTCCGGAAGTGCGATAGGAGACCATGCAACATTAATTTCCATTGTACACGAACCAACTTGAAGCAGGCGAGAGGACCTACCAGTTTCCATGGCCCTAAAACACACTTTTGTAGACTCTTCATTTCTTTGGGAAGGTTCAGATGTTGCCAAAGAAATGACCAGGTCCCCTCTGACAGGAACTGATACAACATAACGAGAGAGCTTGACGCAGCCATCATCGAAAAGAGGCATTGTCGTATCACAAGAACCAAGGAGGAGCGCCCCATGATCAGTTTCTTCACAACTACTGGTACTGGCAATAACAGAAAAAGCACTTGGCACTAACCCGTTCAGGACTCGAATATATAATGTGGCCTCCACAGAAGAAACCATGGACCCAAGGGTCAACTTCAGGGTACTAAGCTTGCTGGTGTAAGATCCAGATATCATGCGTGAGGAGCACGTGAAAGCGCCTATCAACTCTATAGCTTGAAAGTTTAATGTTTTATCCTCACATTCAACAACGCCCTTCACTTTCAGCATAACCTCAATGAAAACCGGATCCAGGAGTAAGATAGCACGGCTAGGACCTGTCAGCACTAAATAGAGATCCTGCATGCAATACATTACATACATAAGTATTAAGCAAAATAATGCAAACAGAGGAAGAAAGTTAATTTAATGTTCAAAAAAGAATCTTATTAGCTGAGGGCAAAACTCGTTGAAAAGTGTCCCATTTAGTAGTTCTACGCCAGTGTCATGCAAACAAACCAGACAAAATTATAGGAACGGATTCGGACCATGCTGCCACAATGCATAAGGGTGAGTGTGACAATTACCAAAAACAGTTCCTTAAGGTCACATTCAGAGTTTAATAGTGAATTATGACCTGTGCTGCACTATGAGCAGCTTATTTCCTACGTACAACTGCAAGTGCCTTATTTCCGGCCTACAACTGTACGTGCCTGCGATCGTACATGTATGAATGAAATTCTAAAATAGGCCTATCTACGTTCTGAATAGCTTATGTAAAAATAAATGATCTTGCAAATGATTCCACAGAAGGGCACGACTACACACATGGAGCCATTGTGACTGTGAGGTCCATAAGGCACTGCAAGAAGGAATGACACACCGGGGCACCATACGATGAGGTAATGAAAGGTTGTCATTGATGGAATAACTAGGATGCTAGGGACGTTTACAACAATTAGGTTGTTAACCATATGAATGCATTGGTGATAGTGAGGTTCAAGGGATACAAGAGAAATCAGTAGCATATTATAAGCTGCGCTCAGTACCAAAGCAAGAAACAACCATAACAAAATAACACGGTAACCTCTTCTGTGATGGTTTGGCAGTCATCCCTCGTGCGGCTGAAGATAAGATTGCGCTTCTGATCAGCACAGTCACGCGCAGCAATAACACCGTACACACCGAGAGGGAACTGTAAGCCCCCACTTATCCCCGAAATCTTTGCTGAAAAGACTTGTAGAGTGGTGCGAGGCTTCGCTGATGGCAGAGGATGAGTATCTGTGAAACGCATGGCAGGAATACGTGCTGCACATAGTTCAACAAATTTCAGATGAGTCCCAATTGTAGCAGCAGTAAAATGGCAAGAACATGATCGACAATATTAACATGTTGTGAAACCGCATCTAAACACATGTGCTTACGGAAGAGATATCTATTCATCTGAGAGGATTTAAGCAACAAGAGTAAAATATCAATATTATCTTCTCGTGACGGAAATAAAAATCCCTCTAACTGATTTGAATGTTCCAACAGATCCAGATGCAACACATAACAGAGAATTATTCGAACCAAAGAAAATCCTTAGCTAGTCACGGAGACGCAGAGAGGAATCAAGAGCTCACTCGTATCCTCGAATAAGCCGAGGACGCCCCATATATTGATCCAGTTCTCGCGGTATTTGCTGGCCTGCAGATCTTCATCGTCAGATGGCGAACCCATCTTTTCATCTTCTTCTTTCCCGGCATCCGACGCCAGCCTTGTTCGCATTAGACGATCCCTATCTTTTCCGTGCCAAGATGGCTCCCCGGCGCCCGGCTCGATCGGCGGCGAGACGGCGGTTCCAGTCACCACCACGAGGCAGCCAGAACTTGCCCTCACAGGACACGCCAGCCTACGACGCCCTACGTGGCCTGTTGACACGATGAAACGTTCATAGGTATAGGCCGTATTTCTAAGGGATGACGTGCAAGAAGCCCAGGTACGAATGTGGCATTGGGCCGAGTAAAGCACCACGCGGACGCCGCCGCGGCGCATGGCGAACCGGACGACGATGCGCTTGAGCCGCAGACGAGCCCGTCACGCCAGCTGCGAGTCCAGCCCGCGCATGGCGCCGTACGCGGTGGCCGACGGTCGCCGCGCCGCCCGTGGCGGGCAACTCCAGACCAGCGCGTAGAACTCGTCCACGCCGTGCTGCAGCAGGGCGCCCGTGTATAGGACAAGGCAAGTCGGCGACGGACCTGACGTAGCGCGCCGCGGCCGGGAACGAGGTACGGCCGGCCGTACGGGTTCCCGGGCGGAAGGATGGTGATACCGGCACCGCCATGTATACCACTCAAATGTTCTGTTTTCCCACTTCGCGCATCTTGTGGCCTGGTACTGCATGGAGTCCACACTTCCCGGTCTATCCTGCTTCTATTCTCCCCGCCTCTTGGTCCATCTCTGTAATTGCTCCTACATTTTTTTTCTTGACAACGTATTGCTCCTAATCTCCTACATAGCCCAGCTCTTCCAGTGCAAATCGCGAAAATGAAGTTACTTCTCATCTTCTTTTCCCTTTTAAAGAATGTATAATTAATGGTGATGACCCAAGGCTTTTGCCACGGTTGCAGAGGTTTTTGGCCGTGGACATTTTTGTCACGCCCATGCTCTGGCTAGTGCCAGATATGGCACCACAGAAACACAATGGTGGATGGTTCAATCAAATCGATATTGATTCAGATGCTTGATTGAAAACTGCATATTTTCCAAATTCTGGCATCTGAGTTGCATGCGAATACATGTAACAATCAGCCTTTTTCTCCACATATGCATGCAAACAGAAATTCTCAACATGCATTGAAACAAAAATGCTAGGCAGGTAGGTCTCACACGCAATTAGGGCTGGACGAAAAGCTTGTGCCTCATTAGCTTGGCTCGGCTCGCGACTAGCTCGTCTCGGCTCGTTCACTTTTTTCTAACGAACCGAGCCAAGTTTCTAGCTCGTTATGTTTAACAAGCTAGCTCGAGCTGGCTCGCGAGCCGCTCGTGAGCCAAACGAGCCATCAGGTCTCAGCAGCCTAGCACCCTTCGGTCCCCTCGTCCCTCGCGAGCGACATAAGCCCATCGATTGAAGCAAGGCTCAGCACCCCTCCTCCCTCTCCACACCTTATCTTTTTCCCAAATCACGCCGCAACCGCACCTTGCCTCCTCACCAGTCCCCACCGTGCCGCCTGGCTCTCCCTTCCCCTCCATCACCGACGATGCAGTCATCAACGCCAAAGCTCATGGCGAGCACGAGCTCATTGTCCTCCCTGCTCACCCCACCATGACGGCAACGACGAAAGAGGACCGAGTCAAAATCCAAAAGCAGATAGGCGACACGACACGCGACGGCCGGCAGCTCGAGCCGGGTGGACAGTGCCGCCCTCCTCTGCCTTGCGCTGTGGTGCCTCCCCTCCCCCTCCTCCCCTCACACGGAGGGCTCTAGCCACCGCGAGGGTGTTGGAAGCGAGCGACGGCGAGCTTAACAAGCTGGCTCGCACCAGCTCGAGCTCGTATCGAGCCGAGCCGAGCCAGCATTACAGCTCGTTAAGGTAACGAGCCGAGCCGAGCCGGGCCAGCATTACAGTTAAGGTAACGAGCCGAGCCGAGCCAGCATTACAGCTCGTTATCCTAACGAGCTGGACCGAGCCGAGCCGAGCCAAGCCGAGCTGGCTCGGTAGTCCAGCCCTACACGCAATACTTTGCATACCAAAAACACATTAGCCCAAAATGTACCACCAATAAGAAAGATGTACTCAGTCGCGAGACAAGTTAACATTCACCACACAGGTAGCAATAGTAGAGTAGACACATCCCAGTATCATCATTTACCTAGTACCAGACCAAGTAAGCATCAACAGTTACAATACACACCCTAGTATAGTAGTATCGTCATTACCTAGTACAAGACCAACCAAGTGCTACAATATCGATTCCGGCGTGCAGGATCATTACTGAAGTGCGACAGGAGACCATGCAACACTAATTTCCATTGTACACGAACCAACTTGAAGCAGGCGAGAGGACCTACCAGTTTTCCTGGCCCTAAAAACCACTTCTGTAGACTCTTCATTTTTTTCAGAAGGTTCAGATGTTGCCAAAGAAATGACCAGCTCCCCTCTGACAGGAACTGATACAACAGAACGAGAGAGCTTGATGCAGCCATCACCAAAAAGAGGCGTCGTCGTATCACAACAACCAAGGAGGAGCGCCCCATCATCGGTTTCTTCACGACTGATGGTACTGGCAATAACAGAAAAAACACTTGGCACTGACCCGTTCAGGACTCGAACAAATAATGAGGCCTCCACAGAAGAAACCATGGACCCGAGGGTCAACTTCAGGGTACTAAGCTTGCTGGTGTAAGATCCATATATCATGCGTGAGCAGCACGTAATAGCATCTATCAACTCTATAGCTTGAAAGTTTAATGTTTTATCCTCACATTCAACAGCGCCCTTCACTTTCAGCATAACCTCAATGAAAACCGGATCTAGTAGTATGATAGCACGGCTAGGGCCTGTCAGCACTAAATAGGGATCCTGCATGAAATACATTACATAAATAATAAGCAAAATGATGCGAACAGAGGAAGAAAGATAATTTAATGTTAAAAAAAGAACAGCTTATTAGCTGAGGGCAAAACTCGTTGAAAACTGCCCCATTTAGTAGTTCTACGGGAGTGTCAAGCAAAGAAACCAGACACAATATAGGAACGGATTCGGACCATGCTGCCACAATGCATAAGGGTGAATGTGACAATTACCAAAAACAGTTGCTCAAGGGCACGGTCAGAGTTTACTAGTAAATTATGACCTGTGCTGCACTACTATGAGCAGCTTATTTCCTTGCCTACAACTGTACACGTGCCTGCCATCATACACGTACGAAGGAAATTCTAAAATAGGCCTATCTACGCTCTGAAATAGCTTATGTAAAAAATCATTGATCTTTCACATGATTACAGTATCAACAGAAGGGCACGACAGTTACCACATGTAGCCATTGTGACTATGAGGTCCATAAGGCACTGCAAGAGGGAACGACACACTAGGGCAGCATACGATGAGCTAATGAAAGGTTGTCAATGACGGAATAACTAGGATGCTAGGGACGTTTACAACAACTAGGTTGTTAACCATATGAATGCATTGGTGACAGCGAGGTTCTAAGGGTACAAGAGAAATCAGTAGAATGACGGGATCTCTTCCTCCTCGCTTCTTCGAGCAGGTTGGGCAGCACGGAGCCTCAAACGGAGAGCGGTCGCGAGCAACACGACGACGGAGAGAGACGCCGTTGAAGTGGGACGAGTCGGTTCGATTGATTTTTGCTGGATGGCTTCGTCCCGCATCTGGCTGAATATTCCCTGTGGGATGAACTCGTCCCTCGACGGTCTCGCAAACAAACGCCTCAGAATTGGGATGGAATCGTCCCGTCCCGTCCCGTCCCCTTCGGTCCATGCATCCAAGCGCTAGGCCTCCTTTGGATTGAAGGAAAAGTTTTCCTTTCCTGCGTTTTTCCTGTGAAATTGAACTGTTTTCTGTGAAATTCCTGTGCAATTCCTGTGAAATTCCTGCGTTCCAAAGGAGGTCTAAAAGATGCGCTCAGTACCAAAGCAGGAAACACCCAAACAAAATAACATATAACCTCTTCTGTGATGGTTTGGCAGTCATCCCTTGTGCGGCTGAAGATAACATTGCGCTTCTGATCAGCACAGTCCCGTGCAGCAATAACACCGTACACACCAAGAGGAAACTGTAAGCCCCCACTTATCCCCGCAATCTCTGCTGAAAAGACTTGTACAGTAGTGCAAGGCGTGGCAGCACATGGCAGAGGATGAGTATCTGTGAAACGCATGGCAGGAATACGTGCTGCACATAGTTCAATAGAGTTCAGATCAGTCCAATTGTAGCCGCAGTAAAAATAGCATGACAATGTTTAACATGTTGTGAGACCGCATAAACACAAGCTTACGGAATCTCATCTATTCATCTAAGAGGATTTCAAAAACAATACAGTAAAGTAGCAATTTTTATCTTCTAAGTGATGGAAATAAAAATCCCTGTAACTGATTTGGATGTTCCAACAGATCCAGATGCAACACATAACAGAGAATTAATCGAACCAAAGCAAATCCTTAGCTAGTTACGGAATAGACACAGAGAAGAATCAAGAGCTCACTCGTATCCTCGAATAAGCCGAGGACGCCCCATATATTGATCCAGTTCTCGCGGTATTTGCTGGCCTGCAGATCTTCATCGTCGGATGGGGAACCCATCATTTCATCTTCTTCTCTCCCGGCATCCGACGCCTGCCTCGTTCCCATTAGACGATCCCTCTTTTCCGTGCTATGTTGGCTGCCCGGCGGCCGGCTCGGCGGCGAGACGGCGGTTCCAGTCACACCACCACCAAGCAGCCAGAAGAACTCTTGCCCACACAAGACACGCTAGTAGCCCACGACACCGTGTGGCCTGTTGACACGATGAGACGTTAATAAGTAGTAGGCCGTATTTCTAATGATGTGCAGCCGGGCCATGTACGAATGTGTGGCATTGGGCCAAGTAAAGCACCATAGAAGAAGGACCGGCGCCTCTCAAAAAGAAAAAAAAGAAGAAGGCATGGCGAGTACGACCCGGACGCCGCCGCGGCGCATGGCGAACTAGACGATGCGCGCGTGACGTCTTCGACGGTTAATTCACCTCATGTCCTCGCCATAGGCGAACCCACCACGCCAGCTGCGCGAACGTCTCCACCCCGCGCATGGCACCCTACGCGGTCACCGCCGTGCCGGTCGCCACGCCGCCCGTGGCGGGCGGGCGACTCCAGCGCGTAGAACTCCAGCGGGTAGGACACGGCAACGGACCTGTCGTAGAGGTGGGTTCCCCGGCGGAACGACGGTGACACCGGCACGGCCATGTAAAATAAGGTCTACAACCTACCAGATAGAAATTTTCTGGTAATCAACACACGTACTTTCACGTTATTTTTGCAGGCATTATTGCAACATATACGGAGTATTTCATTGCTGATAATCACTTCGAGGTGTAAAATTTCAGAGAACGGATGCGGAAAACTAGTGCAGAGACATATCAAAGTGACGCTGCTACAACAATTGCCATCTTGTGTGAGATTATGTACAAATTGAACCCATCAGTCTGTACAAGAGTCGTCAACAGTGGCGGGCCTAGAATTTGAAGTATGGGTATTCAAAAAAAATTTAAGCACGAGAAAAAGAATTATGCTAGCCTAAATTGAAGACAAATTGCGTCAAAAATACATCGAAGACAAGTGCATAATTGATCCAAATTCGAAATTGAGCACATATAAGCATGCTTTAAATGTAGAGCTGACTGTTTTTTGACTGGGTATGTGTTGGTTGTGTAGTTCTTGGTGTTTTACAAGTCTTCAAATAGTACACATAATATATAAAAAGCAATTTGTCAAAAATAATGGGTATTCATTGAATACCCATGACTCAATGTAGGCCCCTGGTCATCAATCTATAGCTCATATATAGCTTGGCGACAGATCAGGAACCGGTTGGTGACAACTGACAACCAAAAAAACTGGACACAAAGACAGATTTAAGTTATTGGTTGTTAATCTTGCATGTAAAGAGCGATTAACATTCTCTCTCTCTCTCTCTCTCTCTCTCTCTCACACACACACACACACACACACACTTGGAACGGCACACTGAAGAAAAGTTAAAATATATGACGAGTGTATTTTACTCAAATTACTTGATAAACGTAATTAAGTATTGTATTATGTTATTGTTTTCGCAAACATTTGGCCAAATTCTTACATATTTCTCTACATTTTCAAAGTTTTATCTTACACATGATTCAAATTCTTATGTTCATCATCGTCAATGAAACATTCTAGAATGTTGATAGGTTATAATAATATATTAAACTATTAAAATACTATACTTTATAGATGTTTCTAGACATAATATATTTCTATAAAAGATTGTTTTATGTATACTAATCCTATATAACAATATGAAATTGATAACCGACTCTTCTGCTCATGTTCTTTAAGAGAACACGTATAATTTACTTACACTTCATTGGATTTTTCATGCTACATCTAAAACCCTCACATGTCAAAAAATGTGTTTATTAAAATATGATATTAAACTATCATGTAACCGGATAACATGTATTTAGGAACAAATTATTGTTATTGCTTGAATTCTAGATAAACCATACCTTAAATATGTTCTAAGCTAGACTCGCCATTGCTGCCAGCGGCAAGGACCTTGATCTTCTTGGCTCAAGAATATAACCATTACGGTATAACCTGCCGTTCAAATGTCGTCACGCTTAGAATCAAGGTTGTCTTGGAATTGTATCAGCTGTACCATTTGGAGAGCACCGTAGCCGCCTAGAGAAGCGTTAATGTATATCATTAAAATGAGCGTAAGTCATACAATATAGTACTAGCAGAAGTAATATATATGTACAACGTAGAATAATTAAGTAAGCACAAGTTCGAACGTTAAATATAAGTCTTCGTCACGAATCGATATTGTAAGAGCATCTCCAGCAGAATTGCTAAAATTGGAGACCTAAAATTTGCTTTAGGTACAGGAGAGAGAAGATTTGCAAGGAATTTTTGTTCTCTTCTCCAGCAGCATACCTAAAATTGGATACCTATAAAATTTTCTATAGATACTCTAAACTTCAGGGGGTGTTTCATAAAAACTTCAAGACACAGAGAAACTATGAAAAATTACATCTTTTGAAGGGGGCCTGTTTGCAAAAGCTTGTGTCCATGGCCTTATCCACCCGTGCCATCCATCTTCCCCAGATCCACTTCCTCCCGTCGACGGTGGCGACAGGTCGCCACTGCGCCAGCGCTCACGCACCTCCTCCCGTCCCCTTCCTCTCCTATTTCTTCCCCCCCTGCTCTTCTCCCCCAAGCGCGACCCGTCCCCGTCCATGTCGCATCTGAGGACAGGCGCGACGCGGGCTCGACCGGCGCGGCGGGGACTCGGCTAGTGCAGTCGAGGCCGTGGGGTGCGGTGACGCGACTCGGGCTCGGACAGCGCGTCCTCCACGGTGAGCTCCATGGCGGCATGGCATTGCAGGCGGCCGGGCTTGTCCATGGCAAGGGGGCGAGAGAGGGAAGGGTGGAGTTGGGGCTGTGGCGCACGGATCCGGTGGACACCGGCGAGATCCCGGCGACGGCGCTGCTCGATTTGGTGCCGGTGACGGGCGAAGCGACTGGCGGCAGGCGAACGCGTCGGAGCGGAAACGTCCGCGCGGAAGCAGTTGGCTTTTCGCGCCACAGCATCAGGAGTTTTAGCAATCCATGCTTGGATTGGTATATTTGAGTCTAGGAGAGAGAAAATTAGGCTATAGCCTAAAAATTTTAGGTATAGCAATCCATATAGCAATTCTGTTAGAGCAGTTTTTTGATAGTTTTTAGGCTTTCTGGCAGTTTTTAGGTATAGCAATTGAATTTAGCAATGCTGCTGGAGATGCTCTAAGTCGCATTTGTTGAGTCCCAATGCTCAAGGATGTGGTGTCGGCCGAGCTTGGCGGTGGAGTGACAGGCATAACGACTTGCTGCCCTACCCGTCAACTTCTTCAAGGACAACACTAAAAGACCCGGATACTTCCTTCCTCTATTAAACATCTTATTTTGCATTATTTTGCTTAATATCTATGTAATATAATGTGTTGCATCTAAAATCTCTATTTTAGTACTGACACGTCCTAGCCGTGCTACCTTACTCCTGGATTCCGTTTCCTTTGAGGTTATGTTGAAAGTGAAGGGCGCTATTGAAGAATGTGTGGATAATAAAACATTGAACTTTCAAGCTATAGAGTCGACAGATGCTGATACATCGCGGTCACACATGATAATTGGATCTTACACCAGCAAGCTTAGTACGCTGAACTTGACCCTCGGGTTCATTGTTTCTTTTGTTGCATTAAATGTTCCTGAGTCTTGAATACAGGGTTTTGCAAACCGACGAAAACAGGCCGGTTTTCATGGTTTTTTTTGCTATACCGCTCCGGTCCGGTTGGCAAAACCGGCTTGATTTTCTCAAAAACCGACCCTATGTATTGTAGTATATTTTTTGAGCGGTTTAAAAAATCGAAGTGGTTGCGGTTTTTGGAACCATGCTTGAATGGATCATTGCCGTGTGTGTTTTCCATTGTTGCCCATATATACCAGCAAGTGTGATTCTGTGAAGATACCGAATTGGTTCGGAAAAAAGTTGTGAAGATACCTGTCAGGGGGTGCTCCTCCTTGGTTCGTTAGGCGATGCTGACATTTTTTTGGCGAGGAAGGCGATGCAGACCTTGGAGTACGTTCAAAGTTTAAGAAGAACATAACGTATCAACTTACTACAGATAAAAAATTGCTGGTAATCAGTACACGTACTGTCATATTATTTGGATAATTTTGCTATGTGACACTCTTCAATTGTGAAATTGGCTCTGGGACACTGAAAAAAATTGTTTATTGTAGGACACTAAAAATGAACTAGACAGAGTGTCCTGCAGCAAACAAAATTCATATTAGTGTCTCATAGCCAATTCCACAATTGGATAGTGTCCCACAGCAAAATCTCATATTATTCTTACGCATTGCAACATTTCATTGCTGGACGTGTAAAATTTCAAAGAACGAGTACAAAAAACTACTGAAGAAACAGATCAAACTGACGCTGCTCCAACACTAGCCACATATGGCTTGGGTAAGATGATGTACAAATCAAATCCATCAGTCTGTATCAGCGCCGTCATACTACAGCTCATATTGCTCGACAGATCAGGGGGCGGTTGGTGACAAGTACAAAAACTGAACACAAAAAAACAGATCTAAGTTGTTGGTTGTTAATCTTTCATGTAAATAGCGATCATGTTTTTCTTTTTCCTTTCTCACTTGGAACGGCACAGTGAAGAAAGGGAACTGCATGTCTAGATCCTGCTGATGAGCAGGCGTACATGGAGGTTTAGAAGAAGTGGATTACAACAACCAGCTATATATGTATATATATATCATCTCCCTTCTGAGAAGACAGTAGAAGATGATGCACCGCCACTTGTCATGGACAGATCGCACGAGGACAATGCGCACGAATCAAACCCTTGAATCTGCATCAGCGCCATCATGCTGTAGCTCGTGAAGCTCGGTGACAAATCAGGGACCGGCTGGCTGGAGTCCAAGTACTGAACAACCTTCCGCATGCTGGGCCTCACACTGGGCAAGGGGTGCAGACACATCATGCCCAAGTTCAGCACGAGGGTCACCTCCTCCGCGTCGTACTTCCCTTCGAGCCGCGGATCAACCGCGTCCAGAATCGCGCCGCCGCGATGGCACTCGGCCACCACGTCCACCAGCACGACGGAATCGTCGTCGCGAGCGTCTCGCTCGATCGGGCGCCGGCCGCAGACCACCTCCAAGACGAACGCGCCGAACGCGAACACGTCGGTGGAGGGGGTCGCCTTGCCGTCGCGCACGAGCTCCGGCGCGAGGTAACCCATGGTCCCGACGACGCGAGTCGTCTGAGGGTCCGCGCTGTGGTCGTACAGCCTGGCCAGCCCGAAGTCGCCGAGCCGGCCGTTCATGTCGCGGTCCAGGAGCACGTTGCTCGCCTTTACGTCGCGGTGGATGACGACCTGCTCCCAGTCCTCGTGCAGGTACAGGAGGCTCGACGCGACGCCCTTGATGATCCGGTGCCTCTGCCGCCAGGAGAGCGCGGGCTTGGTTTGGTCGTACAAGTACTTGTCGAGGCTGCCGTTCGCCATGTAGTCGTACACCAGGAGGAGCTCGCCTCTGCGCCGGCAGTAGCCCAGCAACTGGACAAGGTTCCGGTGGCGAAGCCGGCCGATGCTCACCACCTCGGCGATGAACTCCCTCACTCCTTGCCGTGAATCATGTGCCACCTTCTTCACCGCTACCTCCAGATTATCGGGTGCTGGAAGCGTCCCTTTGTAGACTCTTCCGAACCCTCCGACGCCCAGTAAATTCGTGTCCTTGAACCCGTCGGTGGCGTGGAACAGGTCCTTGTACGCGAACCGGTGCGGGCCGAACTCGTCCTCCCACTCTTCCCGCACCTCGGCGTACCGGCGCCGCCTCCAGACGACGGTGACGACGGCTGCTAGCGCCGCCGCGACGAGCAGCGCGGTGGCGAGCGGCAGCACGATGTCCAGGACCTTGGACCGGGGCTTCGGACCAAAGCGCGGGAGCACGGGGAGCTTGGAGAAGTCGAGAGGAGGCGCCGGTCCGTCCAAGCTGAAGCTCCATCCGAGAACGTAGTGGTGCGTGGACAGGACCCCCGTCCCCGACGAGAAGCCGATGTACATGGGATCCGCCATGACCGTGGCGAGGTCCAGGGTCATGGAGAGCAGAGGCTTCTTGGGTTTTGGCACTTGGACCGGCGCAACCGTCACGTCTAGTTGCCTGGCCTGGCCGTCGTAGTCCACCCAAGCTTGCATCGGCTTACGGCTGTTCAGCTGCAGCTCGTGGAAGTTGTTGTCGTCGTCGTAGTACCCGGCCGGCCGGGCCTGGTCCGATATCATGCTGTTGACGTCGATGCCGACGTGGTTGCTGTTGATGTCGTGGAACTCGGCGTCCGTGATGGTGTCAAGCTCGACGGCCAGGACGCGGCCGCCGCTCGCCGTGCCGTTCGTCGCGTTGAGGAGGCCCATGTACTGCCCGGCGTTAGCGGCGGAGAGGTCCGTGGTCGGGGCGACCACGAAGGCGAGGCCGTGCGAGCTCAGCGCGTCGTAGGGGGACACGATGGCGAAGACGAAGCAGGTCGAGAAGGACCGCGCCGCCGCTGTCGCGGGCTTGCTGACGAGGAAGTGCACGGGGGAAGGGTGGAACGCGTGTGCCTTCGCCTGGTCCGTGGCGTTGGTGAGCGCGAGCAGGCCGTCGGGCGTCACGACGGCGAGGCCGTCCAGTTTCAGGTCCGCCGCGGCGAAGCCTTGGTGGACGAACTGGAACTGGCCGTCGGGCGCGGCCGCGGCGGACGCCGCCGCATGAATCAGGGGCAGAGCAACGAAGAACGCGGACTTGGCAAGCATGGCTTTGTCCAGAACGCTTCGCTCTGAATTGCTGCGCTATTGGTCTGCTGTCTGGGTGTGGGCTGGTGGGTGGGAGTTCTATTGGAGGAACAACGGCAAGAGTGTTCTACAGTTCTACGATGGCGATGTAATTTCAGAACAAAGAAACGAATCACGAAAGAATCAACGAAGCTGTAAGTAGTCTAGTGGCAGTGGAATTTCTCTCTGTTGAAAGACTTGCCAGCTTTGCTGTCAACTTCCAAGTCTTTGCATCCGGTTGCTAACCAGTCACTGTAGGTCAATTCTAGTAGTACGTGAGAGACTCCGAGAGTTGATTCAGTATTTCAGTAGTTGACGACTTGACCCGGCACTGAGGTGCTGAGGCTGCTAGCCTGAAACATACAGGAAAAAGACCATGCTGTAGCAAACGGGGCGATATTAATACGGTCCTTCTCGACTACTCCAACAACTTAATACTGTATAAACTGTAACCCTTCTGAGACAGCTAAACATTACTATGTCCCCATGCGTTTAATTCTGCCAGAAATGTTGTCCTTTTTGAACATTTCGGCGAGTACAAGCTGGCGTCGTGGTCGTGCCGTGTTTTATGGTGCAATCGTTTGACATGGTCAAAGGGTAGGCGAATGAAGCATCGAAACACTGCCATTAAATTGCAGTTCTGTTATCTGTGATATAGTAACACTGGTAGCTCATCTACATGATCTAGATCATATCAATTCAATCGTTTACATTCCACCAAGTTACAGCGGCCGAGAAGTTGAATGGATTGAAAAAGTGAAGAGGCTGGCCGAGACTAAGCCACAAGTTGGTAACTTATTACACGGATGCACACTTTAGGAATTCTATTGACTGTCAACAGTACTAGCAAAGATTTTCAGGCTGTATCGTCCGGTCAAGACTGGAGTTGCCTTCGTCATGATATGGATCGATATTTCCGCCGGTTCGAGAAGGGAATTAAAATTGCATTTTAGTTTGACTGACTGAACGCCTTCGTACCTATGGACCATCACTGATGTGACAGCACGAAATAACCATTCATCCTATTATTGTCACATAGCCATCACCCCTGCCTTCCTTCCTCCTGTCTTCAACTCGTTGGGTGCCTGTCATCTTGATGAAAAGCCACACATGACCATTTATATGTTGTTACTCCCCTTTTTTCTTGTCATAGTTGATAACAAATTAAACCAAATTCAGCCTCAAATAACGATATAGAGTAAACCATTATGATTATGTTAAAACCCTCCATCTCAGAAGTTTAAATTGGCGCTATCTTGTGCCGGTTCGTTTAAAAAAATTAAATTAATACTTAGATTACTTCATGCTAAATCTCATGTTTGATGAAGAGCTCAAGGTAACGCTCCAACTATATATGGCACATTTTACAGTATGTGAAATTAATGTAAAACTCATTGATATCACTATTTCAGATAATGTAAAGTGCATGAAGAATATATTAGTACACTCCTGCCTATTGGCAAGAAAATTTTCTGATAAATCTCATAGCGAACAGAAACCCGCAGGGTAGATAGTATCTGCATAGTTTTAAGAACTATGTACTACTACCTCGAGCACCTTATGATCACCTCCCCCCTGAAATATCAGAAATGTCACCCACACTCGTCATTGAGACGCCTTGCATCGCATTCTGGTTGAACTCCCTGGTATACATGTGCTCCAACATGGTGAAGCTCATGAACGTCTGTGAGAAGTCCGCAAGCGGTATGTCGCCGTCGAGATACTGCATGACTTGGCGCATGGTTGGTCTTGCGTTGGGCAATGGGTGAGAGCACAACAACCCAAGTTTAAGCACCAGAGAGACCTCTTTCACTTTAAACTCGTACCTTGGCATCGTTTTGTCTGCAGCATCAATGATCGAACCTTTTTGCCAATGCTCAGTTACCCAATCCACAAGGACAATGCGATTGTTCTGCTCGTCTTGCTGGATCGGCCTTCTTCCGCAAGCGACTTCCAGGAGGAACGACCCGAAAGCGAAGACATCGGTTGCTGGAGTCGCCTTGCCGGTGTGTCCCAGTTCAGGGGCCAGGTACCCCATCGTGCCGACCACATGTGTTGTCTGCGCATCGGCTCCGTGATCATACAACCTTGCAAGCCCGAAATCTCCTAGTCTTCCATTCATCTGGTTGTCCAGCAGCACGTTGCTCGCCTTGACATCGCGATGGATGACGACTTGCTCCCAGTCCTCGTGGAGGTAGAGCAGTCCGGCTGCCACTCCCCTAATGATGCGGAATCTTTGAGACCAAAACAGTAGTCTTCTCTTGCTTGGATCGTACAAGAACTTGTCCAGGCTGCCGTTGTCCATGTATTCGTAGACGAGAAGAAGCTCACCTTTGCGCCGGCAGTAGCCGAGCAGCGGCACGAGGTTGCGGTGCCGCAGCCGGCCCAAGCTCGCGACCTCAGAGATGAACTCCTTGATGCCCTGCCTGGACTCGTGCGACACCTTCTTCACCGCGACCGTGAGGCCGGCCTTGCGGAGATCGCCCATGTACACGCTCCCGAACCCGCCCGAGCCGAGCAGGTGCTTGTCGCTGAACCCCTTGGTGGCGTGGTACAGGTCCTTGTAGGAGAAGTGGTGCGGCCCGAAGGGGATCTCCCAGTCCTCCCGCAGCTCGGCGTACTTGAGCCGCCGGTGCACCACGGCGTAGATCGTGATGCCCACGGCCAGCACCGCCGCGGCTGACGCTACGGGCAGCACGATCTCCAGCAGCTTGGACCGTGGCTTGGGCCACGCCGGCGGCAGGGCCGGCAGCGCCGCGACGTCCAGCGCCGGGGCCGGCCCGTCCAGCGCGAAGCTCCAGCCGAGCACGAAGTGGCGCGAGGCGAGGACGGCCGTCGCCGACGAGAACCCGACGTACGCCGTGGCCTGCTGCAGGACGTCGGAGAGGTCGACGGAGGCCTGCAGCAGCGGCTTCCTGGGCCTCGCCACGCCCAGAGGAGCCATGGTCACGGCGACCTGCCTGGCGCCGCCGTCGTAGTCCACCCAGACCTGCATCGCCTTGCGGCTGACAAGGCTCAGGTTCCGGAACTGCCCGGCGCCGGCGCCGTCGCCGTCGTCGTCGTAGTACCCGGCGCTGGTGGCGTTGATAGAAGTGAGACTGTTGACATCGACGCCGACGTGGTTGCTGTTGATGTCGCGGAACTCGGCGTTGAAGATGGTGTCGAGCTCCACCGCGAGGACGCGGGCGCTCCGGTTGCCGTTGTCGGTGTCGTTGAGCAGGCCCAGGAACCGGCCGGGCAGCGCCGTGGACAGCACGGCCCTGTCCGCGGCGACGAAGAAGGCGAGCCCGTTGCTGCTCAGGTCCGGGTACTGCCCGTAGATGGCGAACGCGAAGGTGGTGGAGAAGGACCGCGCCGCGGTGGCGTTCGGAGCGCCCGGGTCACGGAACGGCAGCGGGGACGGGTGGAACGCGTGGCCCTTCGCCTGGAGGCTGCCGTTGGTCAGCACCAGGAGGCCCGCCGGCGTCACCGCGGCCACGCCGTCGAGGGTGAGGTTCGCGCCCGCGAAGCCGTTGTAGACGAACCGGTCGCCATCGTCTCTGCCGCCGGGGGCGGCGGCGTCGCTGCGGTGCGCGGGGGCGAGGAGGAGGAGCAGAGCGGTCAGGTGGAAAGGATGGAGCATCATTGCTTCTGCGTCACTTGGCTCTCGGCGCAGCGCAAGAAAGAGCGTGTGCTGTGGCTAGTCTAGTCACTCCTGCAGTCCTGCTTGAGAAGTTGGTTAGCCTTGAGCTGCTTGCTGGTCACGGGTCAGGGGGTCACCCGTGCGCATACACAGAGCTCCTCTGCTGATGACGGATAGAGGCGGTCGTCGTCGTTAAGAGGGTACGTTGGGAATTTTGTGGCGCGTCAGGAACGTTGTCGCGGACAGTGATGCCGACTGCAAAGTGGAAAATTTGGACCGGTTAACCGGTCAAGGGGTCAACCGGTCAAGGAGTGGTTGGTTCATGGTTGCGTTTTACTGTGTTTGTGATGATGATGACCTGTTTTAGAACCTTGTGATGGTGAAGTGTGGACTGCCGTGGGCGCTGGCCGTGTAACTAGCCCACTGGACAGTTTGGTGGGCGAATCTCGCGTGAAATCACGGCCCACGAAACCCCACTCCGTCGCCGCCGCCCGCTCCTCCCGTCCCGTTTCGCCCACGCGGCCAAACGCCCAACACCAACGGCCGAGACGCTCCCCGCACGCGCGCGCCGTGGCTTCGCCGCCAATCCAAACACACCCTTTGCTTCGCCGCTCACTCCGACTTGCTCCCCGTCGTCTCCTTCCCTCCACTCTCCACCGCGCTCGCGGCTCGGCGGGATGGCGAGCGTGGCTGCCCCCAGCCCCATCCCCGTGGCCTCCCTCACCGCGCGCCGCGGCAAGGCTACCGCGGTGCCAAGCGCGGCGGTGCCCTGCACTCAGCCGCCGCGGCTCTTCTCGAGGCGATGCGGACCCGCCGCGGGAATCGCGCGGCGCCGTCCCAGGCTGCGCGCCGCGGCCTCCGGCTCCAAGGCGGACCCGGTGGAGGAGAGGCCCCCCGTCGCGCCGGTCCCGAGCGTCCCTGTTCCGGCCTCCCCGTCGCCGTCGGTGGAGGCGAAGCCCCAAGTAAGCACAGGGTAGGTTACCACCGTTTGCGTTTTACCGTGATGGGTCTCGCGACTTAGTTTTGTTCATTGCCTGGTGCTACGTTTGTTCTCTGCACGCAGGACATGGGAATGGAGGGGTTACAACATTCGGTATCAGCAAGCAGGGACGTCGGGCCCTGCATTGGTTCTGATTCACGGGTTTGGGGCAAACAGGTGCACGTCTTATCATGTACTATCTCTCCATATCGCTTCCGACTTGCAAATTGCAGGCGGCAGCGTTTCTCAATTGTACCAACTTATTAAGCTGTTCTTGTACTGTTCTTCATATACGGAGTAACTGCTAGCGCAATCATAATTACCTGGGGGTAATTGTTCATTCACTTGTTACTTTAGAACTTGTTTATTGTGGCCATATTTTGAACCGGCATCAAGCTTTAGGAGAGAATTATGGGACAAGCACACCATAATTTTCACTTGGAAGTTACTCATTCCCGGTTCTGGATGAGACTAAATAATATAAGGCCTTCTGCCATTTCTTTTCTTTTCAATGATGTGCGCATTTCTACTTTTCGCTTGCAGTGACCATTGGCGGAAAAATATCCCTGTTCTTGCCATGGAAAATAGGGTATATGCGATTGATCTAATTGGTTACGGGTATTCTGATAAACCTAACCCACGTGAGATTGAAGCAAATTTTTATACCTTTGAGACATGGGGAGAACAGCTGAATGATTTTTGTGCCGAAATGGTCAAGAGTGAAGCTTTCTTCATATGCAATTCAATTGGAGGTATGTTGGATGCTTAGATGTTTCAGCAAATACTAGTCAAGTTCTGCTGCTGCTGCACGATTCGTTCCCTCTAAGACACTCCACTATTAATCAGCATAAATAAAATTTCAAAATAAGGGAATCACATCATACTTAATGATTGTTGGTTTTATATCTTTGGCTTACCTCTTATAATTTGTTTTTGAAAAGATTTATAGTGCTATCCAATTATTAGATTATATGAATCACTATACTGAGAACCTGATCTTTTTTTTTTTGGTTCTGTTAGAATTTCTACTATATTGCACTTTATGTAGCATTTGTAAAAGACCTGTTCTGTTTTAATTATAATACAGGATGGATCAGTTTATGTCAATACATTTGAGGCATTAAGACTGTTACAATCTGATCAAAGCTAGGTTTTTCTCTAAAAAAATGCTGGATGCTTTGGGTTTTTATTCTGAAATAATTAGTTATGTCACGATGCTGATGAATTAGACTGATCTCGTGGTTATTTGATGTCATTGGGGTATCTTAAATATTTGTGATGCCTTTATTATCCTTCAGGGGTTGTGGGTCTGCAGGCAGCGGTTATGGAACCTCAAAAGTGTAAGGGTATTGTTTTATTGGATATTTCACTAAGGATGCTTCACATCAAGAAGCAGCCATGGTTTGGAAAGCCTTTTATCAAATCGTTCCAGAGTCTTCTAAGGTAATTTGTGTTTCTTAATCCATCATGGGATCTTGCTGCTCAGTATGTACTTTTTATAATGCTCCTTCTGGTTTCTAGGAACACTATTGTTGGGAAGCTCTTTTTTAATGCCGTTGCTACACCAGAATCTGTGAAAAATATTCTTTGTCAGGTATTTCATTTTTAGTCTCCCAATTCGGAAAATAATATTCAAAGTATATATGTATCATTTATAGAACATGATATGGGAAAGTTTTTAATTTCTTTAAGAAACATGATTACCTATCAAATCTTTTGTCGAGGAAAAACCCTATATGGATATTACTACTAGTGTTGCAAAACGCTGCACTATATATCTAGAGCAAGGTCTTGTAGAGCTGAAAGCAACCATAATCTTGGGCCCCAAAACATTTACTCTTCATGACAAGTTTTTTCATTTGATAAGTTTAACCTTTTCTATTTACAAGGTGAAGTAATGCTCCCTAAAGATATATGGATCTTTTGTACAAACCCTCTTACAGATGAACCTAATGTTTGTCTACAATTGTAATAGTAAAATAGATATTTAGAAGAGATGCCTTATCCTCCAAGCCTGTAATGAGATAGGATACAGATCCATACCTCATCTACTACCTGAAAACACTGATGGACGCTTTGGCAGAATGCCCAACTGTGTTCTTTGATATGCACCCTTTAGAAACGTTTTTCTGCTAAAAAACAAAACGTTTAAGATTATTGTGCAGAAGAGAAACTTTAATGTAAAATTTCAGTGCCCCAATTTTCGGTCCAACTGCTGAATATCATTCCTCAATCACCTTTTTCTCCACAAAAACATGGAAAATTATATTATTCTTCAACATTTCTCTTCTTCTTTTGTCGACGCACGGGCGGTGCCGCTGTGTAAGGGTGGGGCAGGGGTTTGGGGGTTTTCTCAACCCGCGTGAGAAGGTCTTCTTCTAAGCGAAATACCCAGCCGCATGCCGAGTTTTCTTGTTAGTCTGTTTAGAAGGTGACATGGTGTAATATTTCGAATCAGATGCGTGACCACTTGCATGCATATCAGTTGTATATCATGCCACATGCATCAAACTGCATAAGGCAGTTTCACCCATTGTACTCAAAAAATCTTGGGGTCTTTCAAACCTCCTTTCGGAAATTCATCTTATAATAGATTGTGCACATTTCAACTACATTTTTTTTATTCTGTTGAATCCTTTTTCAGTGCTACCATGACACATCTGCAGTGACAGATGAGTTAGTTCAGATAATTCTACAGCCAGGGCTTGATCCTGGTGCAGTGGATGTATTCCTTGAGTTCATTTGCTATTCAGGAGGACCTCTCCCCGAAGAGTTGCTTCCATTGGTGAAGGTTAGGATGAGACTTAGTTGCTTGATTAATAATTCACTTTTATTTTATAAATTTTATGTGGGTTCCTTTGTATTGTGCAGTGCCCAGTTTTGGTAGGCTGGGGGGAGAAGGACCCATGGGAGCCTGTGGAACTTGGAAGAGCCTATGCATCTTTTGATGCAGTGGAAGATTTTGTTGTCTTGCCAGATGTTGGACACTGCCCGCAGGTCCTATTTGTAACATGTGAAAATACTTAGCTATTTTCTACTGCAATCTTCCTAGCGTTCGTTAATATTGCATGTGCTTGCTGCTATTTTATTGCTTTTATTTGTCTCACAGGATGAAGCACCTGAGCTTGTAAATCCACTTGTGGAATCCTTCGTTAAGCGCCATAGTTAGCGCTTGGCTGGGCCTTCTTTTCTGTGTTCACTAGCCCTTCTACACTGGAGCCTGAATATACAAGAGAATGGAATGTGTGGTTATGTAAATTTGGGATGACAATTGAGTGCTTCGATTATAGATCATGGTAAGTATTTCCCCTGCCAGATGGTTATAATATTTTCTGAAATTGATAGCAAAACAAATATTGTTGCTTATCTCTTGGAGAATAAGTTTTCATCTTGTTCTCTGCAGTTAATGTGTCTGAGCTAGTAGCAAGCATCATTTGACATCGAGTATAATAGATCATGATCAAATATATGATTTTGTCATAGCAAAGGAAGAATACGTTCCTCAGAGCCGAGAGGTTAGTACCAGCAGCATAGTGGTTCTCTTCTAGTTGAAGTTGCAATAAAAGTGAAGCACGTTTGTACATAAATATTTGTCCTTTGTTTCCTTGAATAATATTCTTATACCTGTTTGCACAATCTGTATATACATATATATATATATATATATATATATATATATATTACATTTCATATTGACAACAATCTTCCCACTTGAAGTACCTCTTTCAGCAATAAAGAGAAGAGAATGAAAGTTTAATAAAATTCTTGCCCATTTTTGATAATATAGAATCATTAAAGTGTCCTCGCAGTTTCTACATTGGCAATATTATGGTATTTTCATGCATTTCCCTTATATATGTTGGCATCTACTGTTACGACTTCAATTATGTTACTTATAGTAGCTTCGGGTAGGTTGTACATGAGGCCGGCTTTTTCGGCATTGTGTTATGCTTGTTTCGTTGGGTTGTTGTATCTTTTGTAGCACTATTTCTCTCTTAATGAAACGTGCTCCGCACATTCAGAAAAAAAAAATGCTAGTGGGGTTAACATTCCAACTGCATCAAGATGAGATGTTTCATTCCATGTTAATACGCACCTTCTGTGAAGTAACATACTCCCACGAAGTTCACATGGATATTTGAAAAGAATATCCAGCCATCGAATAACAACTAATGCTGCCATGTTGGCTAGCTAAATATTCCATTCTGCACATTTCGAAAAGACACTGCTCTCCTGCAACAGAAATGTGACTTGTGCAGCTGCCAGCCTGTACTGGGGAGAGGGAATATAAATCATGCAACTTGTATAGATCGATTTGATTTATCTAAATGATTGAACCTAAAGTCCTAGACAATTGTCCATGTCCGTACATGGATGAGTAGAAGAATTTGTTTTCCTCTTGTTCCAACTCCAAGTTGATGTGACTTCTACCAGCTCAAAAATGGATATTCTCCTTATATATTCTCTCTTTTTTCTCCCCTCCATCATCGTTCCTCTTCCGTTGAACTAATAACTAGACGTTGTTCTGATGAACTTCCAATTGGAGGATAAGGAACCTTGCAAGTTATTACTTGCGTTTTCCGAATAAACTGTGTTGCACTAGCGAATTACTCCGTACTAAGCTCACCACTTGATCACGGCATCTTTCATCTGCGCTCGCTCTCCTGTGTCATTTGTGTGGACTGAAAAAGCCATGAAGAAAAGAAACAAAGAAATCTGTCGCAGGCTGACTTGCTCTGTAGTCTGTACTCTGTACCGTTACTACGAAGTCGTAGTCTGGCTATCATTTATCCCCAATCAGAACTTTTTGTCCTCTGCTTTTAAAACAAGTGTGCCATTTGCAGAAAAGAAAGAAAAAACAGTAAAAAAAATCTGGCGGTGGGTCGTAAACTAGTCAAGAAAATCTGATAAAATCGTGATCTCCAGGACCAGCAGAGCAACCAACCAATGTAGGCGTCGTAATCGCTGGTGTCGCTTCGCCGCCGCACGTTTTTCTGCGATGATACAGCGCGCACAAGCACAAGACTACAAGCAACGAACCTGTCTCTCTTCTAACTAACACATGTCCAAACCGAGACGTAACAGTAAACAACGCGGTACGTGTGCATCTCATGGGAAGCGAAGCGATAATGCTGATTAGACCATGTCGTCAAGAACATATATGGTGGATGAGCGGTAAAGCAGAGGCCGGGAAGCTGCATTTAAAGCACGGGTGAAGTTGTCGCCAAACAAGCATCCGGCCTCCAACAACGAGCTCTGCATTTCGTGCAAGTAACCACCGGTTTCTTGCAAAAGGCAGCGGCTAGGGGTAGCCGGTAAGCCAACCCAGGCCTCGTTGAGGGAGCAGTCTGTGCCGATTTGGATACAGCGTCTATCTAGATATATATAGATAGACAAGTGTCGCCGAAGACATTGTTAGAAGTTGAGACGGGCTGCTTCCCTCTGTTTTGCATTTCTGTGGCTATTGAGTAGCGAAGGAGACGTCTATTAGGAGATAGTATTTGAGCTTCCTTCATCTTCTCCGGTGGACTTCGCCGGCGATGCGAAGAAGCAAGTCGTGTTTTCCTTGCGCGCGCATGGGGACGGCGGCGCTGCCCATTGAGACGCCCTTCGTTCTTCCGGGTGCGACGCCATCGTGGCCAGCGTCAGGTAACATGCTTTACTATTCGTGCTTGGTGGATTTTTCTTTTTTTTGGAGTTTGCACGCATAGCTGAGAAAACGCTTGTTCTTGTGTCGACTACGTTTTTATTTTCGGACCACAACAAGATGAGCAAAAATCTTGGCCTCTACTTTTCATGCTACAGGACAGACCCTGTAGAAACATAGACTGAATCGCCTCCAAAAAAAAAAACATAGACTGAAAAAAACACGTGTCCATGTCATCTTTAAGATTTAGGTAGAGTTAGCGTGCCTAAATTCAGACAAGAAACACAAATTCATGAACCGTATGTTCAGATCATGCTTTGATCCTTTGGTTTTGATATTAGAATTGCTCTATGCTTCCTGGAACATGGCACGCACAAATTCTGAAGTATATGATCAAATGAGGAACAAGGATAATCCGATTCCGGCATATCTTGAACCTCTATTATCAAGTCAAAGCTGCTTGGAAGTTATGCTTGCTTTTATTCAGAGTTGCATAGCTCAACAAGCTTTCTGTCTGTCTGTCCTTCCCACAGAGTTTTCCCCAGTTAACCGTGTTCCAAACAGCCAGATCATTTTTAGCATAACGATATACTGAACATCACACTGATCAGAAGTTTAATTAGCTGAGTTGTCTTCTCCGAAACATTATTTTTGTCTCACCGGCGGCGCTACTGTTCACGTTTCAGATGGAGGATTTGCAAAGGGCAGCATCGACCTTGGAGGCCTGGAGGTGCGCCAGGTGACCACATTCGCCAAGGTCTGGTCCACGACGCAAGGCGGCGCGGACGGCCTCGGCGCCAGCTTCTTCAAGCCTTCGCCGGTCCCTGCCGGCTTCTCCGTGCTCGGCCACTACGCGCAGCCCAACAACCGGTCGCTCTTCGGCCGCGTCCTCGTCGGCCGAGACGCTTCCGGCGGCGCCGGCGCCGGCGCAGTCCTCGCCCCGCCCCTCGACTACACCCTCGTCTGGTCCAGCCCGGACGGCGCCGGCTTCTTCTGGCTGCCCACGGCGCCCGACGGCTACAAGGCCGTCGGCGCGGTGGTCACGGCCTCGCCGGCGAAGCCTTCGGTCGACGAGGTCCGGTGCGTCCGCGCCGACTTCACCGAGGCGTGCGAGACGGAAGAAACGGTGTGGAGCAGCGGCAAGGACGACGGCTTCAGCGCTGCCACCCTGAGGCCGGCGGCGCGCGGCATCGACGCGCGCGGCGTGCACGCCGGCACGTTCCTCGCCGGGAGCAGCGTGACGCCGGCGAGCGCGTCGACGCTGGCGTGTCTCAAGAACAATAGCAACGGTTACACGTCCTGCATGCCGGACCTGGCCCAGGTGAACGCCGTCCTCGCGGCGTACGCGCCGCAGGTGTACGTGCACCCGAACGAGGCCTACCTGCCGTCGTCGGTGTCGTGGTTCTTCGAGAACGGCGCGGTGCTGTACCAGAAGGGCGGGCAGGCCCCGACGCCGGTGGCCGCCGACGGGTCGAACCTCCCGCAGGGCGGCGGCAACGACGGCGCGTACTGGCTCGACCTGCCGGCGGACGGCAACCAGAGGGAGAAGGTCAAGAGGGGCGACCTCGCCGGCGCGACGGCGTACGCGCAGGCGAAGCCGATGCTCGGCGGGACGGTGACCGACCTCGTGCTGTGGTTCTTCTTCCCGTTCAACGGGCCGGCGCGCGCCAAGGTGGGACCGCTCACGATCCCGCTCGGCAAGATCGGCGAGCACGTCGGCGACTGGGAGCACGTGACGCTGCGGGTGAGCAACTTCTCCGGCGAGCTCGTCCGGGTGTACTTCTCGCAGCACAGCGCGGGCTCGTGGGTGGACGCGTCGCAGCTTGAGTACGGCGACGGCGCCGGGAACGGCAGCAGGCCGGTGGCGTACGCGTCGCTGCACGGGCACGCGTTCTACCCGCGCGCCGGGACGGTGCTTCAGGGGGACTCGAAGCTCGGCGTCGGGATCCGGAACGACTGCGCCAGGGGCGGCCTGATGGACACCGGCGGCGCCGCCGGTCGGTGCGAGGTGGTGTCGGCGGAGTACCTCGGCGCCGGCGGAGTGGCCGAGCCGGCGTGGCTCGGGTTCGACCGCGAGTGGGGGCCAAGGGAGGAGTACGACATCGGGCGGGAGATCAACCGCGTCGCGCGGATCCTGCCGCGCTCGACGCGTGAGCGGCTGGCGAAGCTGGTGGAGAAGCTGTTCGTTGGCGAAGGCCCCACGGGGCCCAAGATGCATGGCAACTGGAGGAACGACGAGAAGGAGGCCTCGTGAGACTCGGCTTTGCATATGCATGTGGAGGGAGCCTGGACGCTGATGTGACTGTATGATTCATGGGGAGTACATGGCCGGATCAGAACAAATGGGCAGTGTAGAGATGTCACACATTGTTGTGTGTAATTCTTTTTTTTCTTGCGATGAGCTTGTACGTGCTTGTTGTATTCATACGTAGTGAATTTTTAATTTCATCTTGAGTCTTCTATCACGGCATTTTATGATCGAACGCGAGATTCTATCCCTGAAATTCGTGAAGAGGTTAACCAGCCCGGGTCAAATTGCTTTCGTTAATCAAACAGCCTGCAGCTTTGCTGATCAGAATGTGCCACTTATTTGGAGGAAATGAAAAATAAAATTTGGAATCATAATTCATAAAACGGCCCAACATAACAAGAGTGAATAATGTTCACAACACTGAGAATTTTCCCCAGAAAGGAAATATGAAGCCTCCTACACTGATTTCATTTGAAATAAAATTTCAGTACTAAATTTAGTCCACTAATTTACCCATAATGGAAATGATGATATCCATGATTGTGCAAACTTGTGAAATAAAGTGTATAGTTCCAAAATTTCTCCCCAAACCAACACAAGTCAATGTGGATTCTCCCATAATTACTATGATACCAGAATATTCCATAGAAATATGAGAAATCTAGTTAAAATACGCGTAAAATTCAATATGCCAAACGACATTTTCCACTAGTTTTACCCAAAAAAAAGGACAAAGCAGATACAAGAACTTGAACATTGAAACTCTGCAACGTCTCTGACATCTGGGGGAAATATGCAGATTAAAGGGGGAAATAAGAATGCAATCCTCACTCCAGGTACCATCACCAATCTGGTACGGTAGCAGTGCAGCATTCAAATGAGGAATCGATGCACTGATAACTATTATCTTTATTACAGGATTGAAATTAAGTTATTATTACATTAGTAAAACAGAAAATGAAACTGGTTGTTCGGTTCTTGAGACTACCACATATAATACTGTTATATGAACCACTTTTATTTGCTATTCTCCTAATTCACTAACCACCTTGGGTCTTTTGTCGCGACCTTTCCCTGCATTTCTGCAAGAGGTTGTTTTCAACTACCTCATGATCACTAAGCAATAGCTTTACCGTTGTGCTGGTCAGGCCCTTCCCTAAACCCTACGCAAGCAAGTGCTATATGAACGGGCTGCCCAATTCACTAACCAGCACGCACACTATGTTAAGAAACCAAATGAAAATAGCCCCGTAATACCAAGTACTTCAAATGTGCTTAACAATTTAGTCCATTTATATAGAACTGAAGTTCGATTCCTGTCAATGGTGAAAGTGACATTCCAAAAAAGAATGCACAGGTCAATCCCTTTTTTTGCACAGGTCAATATGACGAATGACCAAGCAGCACATCCTCTATGTTAAGAACGACCAAGCAGCACATCCTTTGTTAAGAAAGGAAAAGAAAAAATTCTACAGTGGTAATAGCATGTAAAATAATCATAGGCTACCATCCTCTATATAAACTCAACATTTGGTTGTACATGATCCATCCTATTAGGCCTGTCCTGTATCTGTCGATCTTCTCAAGACATGTGATATTTCAATCAACAGGGCCAGAAATCAGATGCCAACTGAAAATTAATACTCAACAGAGACGTCTCAATGAAATGTTGCGATTTCCGAGAAGCAACGGGTCTGCTTGTTGAAAATAGGGATTACCTGGCTTATACATTAGTTTCAGCACTGCACTTCATAATACATCAATCATCCAATTTATAGAAAACTATCGAATAATGCAATCTGATAGCTCAAGCTAAAAACATTTAAAAAAAGATGACTAACCGTTAAACACAATCACTATTTGCGATTACATATTGAGTTGTGAAAGATAAAATGGAACTCCCAGTGGTAACAGCCAACAGGACAGAAAACTGAGGAAACTAAACATACATTGGATTTCTTAGCTGATAGCAATATTATATTAGCGATTACAATTAAGGAGACAATATTGAATATTGGTTTCTTCAAGTAGCGTTGTTATTTTACATAATCCCTTTTCTGCACAGGTCAATATGCTTGACCAATCAGCACATCCTATATGTTAAGAATGACAGACAGCACATCCTCTATGTTAAGAAACACAAAGAAAAAGGTCTACAGTGGCAATAGCATGTCAAATATCATAGGATCCAGAATACTGTACTGCAGCGAAAAATGTAACTTGAATACAAATGAGGGGAAGGAATCACAGAAAATAGACTCAACATTTGGTTGTACACCATCCATCCCTATTAACTTGTCCTGTATCTGTCCAACTACTAAAAACATATTGTATTTCAATCAACAGGGCCAGAAATCAGATGCCAACTGAAAATTAATACACAACAGAGACATCTCAATGAAATGTCGAGATTTCAGCACTATCAAAACTAATTGAGCATTGCCATCTCAGCATTTGCCCAATAATATCCAAGAAGTAATGAGTCTGCTTGTCAGAAATAGGGATTACCTGGTTGATGCATCAGTTTCAGCACAGCACTTCAGAATACATCAATTAGCCTACTTATAGAAGAGTAGCCATTGATGCAATCTGATATCTCAAGCAAAAATATAAAATAAAATAAATTGAACGAAAGAAGATGACTAACATTATATAACATAATCACTATTTGCGATTACATATTGAATTGTGAAAGATAAAATGGAGCTGCTTCAGTGCATAGAGATTATACGTCAGAGAAATGATGCCAATGGTAACAGCCAACGGGAAAGAAAACTGAGGAAAGTGAAAATACATTGGATTTCTTAGCTGATATAGTAATATTATATCAGCGATCGATTACAAATTAAGGAGACAGTATTGAATATTGGTTTCTTCATGTAGCATTAACAATCTAGACCCAAAATGGTATGGCCTGTTAGATTGGCATTACAGTCAATATGCTACGATATGGCTGGTGATTGATAACTAAACCTCAATAAAGACCTCAGAATGATATGGCTGAGTTGCAGAATCGTCAGACTCACTTAGCATTATCTTCCCAGTGGCCTGAGCTTCTTTGAGAAGCAATAGATCTGATTCTTGTACACCGGGCACAACCAGTGGAGCTACACTGGGCGAAACCAGTAGCAGTTTATTAAGGGAGGGAGCTTTCCTCAAGAAAAAACTCACTAGCTGCACCTCAATGTGGCGCCACTTGAAGTTCATGACCTTTACTATCTTAAGGTTGTCTAAGTTGATCTCTAGTGGCTCTTCCCCCACCTCATCAAGTGAAGCCTCCACCTCCATGGGCTCATAATCAGATTTCGGGAGCTGCAAAAATAAAGCATAATCATTACAGCGAAATAAGAACCCAGATGTTGATGAAACGAAAAGATACAATGACTTCTGATACTCAGAAAGGCAAGGGCAGGTGCTAACATGGATAAAGAGCCTCTCCATATTTGCACATTGGCATGTCTTGAGGAACATATAAATGTCCGAAAGGTTAGCAGCCATCATTTTTAACATGAGTAGCTGGAGCTCTCTCAAACCGCGTAGGTTGCTAAGCTTGGGCAACTGGGGAGTTGCCACATTATCAGACAAGGGAGACGCAGCCTACAAGACATGGTCAGTAAAGAAACTACGGATTTGAAATTTCTATGTCAGAAGTGAAACATTTTATAAATTAGATGATAACTGATAATAAGATTAGATATCTCAATAAAGAGAGTACCGGGAGGGCATTGCTGCAGATGGTAAGCACAGTGAGGCCGGAAAGATCATTCGGGAGAGATTTATCGAATTCCTTGATATTGTAACATCCTGATATTGAGTAACCAAGGCAAATGTAAAGGTCGGAAAGTCTGGCATAGCCTGGAAGAACGAAGGGCGCGTCGAAGAAACTGCCGCTGTAGAGGAAGGACTGCAGGCTAGGTATGTGGTACGGCCAGTTCAGATAGGCCGTGCCCTCACATTCTGCAATGGTGACACTTCTCAGGTTCGCCGGCATCCTAGTAAAACTGCAAAAGCCGAATGACCAGCTACAGTCGCAGCCGCGTAGATCGAGAGCGCGGAGGTTGGGGCACAGGAGCATCATTTTTACGAAAGCTGCTTTTTTCATGTAGACGAAGTGGAGCCGGATGACCTCAAGAGCCTGGAACGGCTGGGCGCCCTTGTAGTACATGTTGGAGACGCTGATGCGGCGGAGCGAGAGGCGCGCGAGGAGCGGGCTCGACAGCGGCAGATGGAAGTTGAGCTTCTCCGCAGCTCTGCTCTTCCGCATCTCGACGTGGAGGACCTCCACGCGGCACTCGGCGGCGTAGTTGAGGAAGCGCCGGAGCTCCGTGGACCTGAGCTTGCAGATGTCCACGAAGAGGGAGAAGCAGTCGAGGCGGCGGCGCGGCCGCGGCAGCGCATCGAGCTCCCTCTGCAGGTCGTCGCGGGAGCGGAGGTGGATCTCGACGGAGGAACGGTGACTCCACCGGGTCTTCCACAGGTCGCGCCACTCGAGGGAGAGCACCCCCGTGCGGATCGCCTCCTTGAGCGGAAGGTGGGTGAGGATGCGTTGCCGCAGGTCGTCTGGCAGCGCAGAGATGTGGACTACGGGAGGCGCCGCCGACTCTTCACCTCCGAGCCCTCGCGCATCCACCCGCCGCCTCTTCGCTCCGCCGGCGGCGGCGGCGGCGGCGATGAAATCAGTCGCCATTGGGCCTGTTCGGCATGGTGGCTGGTGGCTGAAAGTACTGTAGCAGCGGATTGAATAGTGTTTTGTAAGAGGATTCGAGCACTGTAGCGGCTGATTAGGTACTGTAGCGGCCGGTACTGTAGCGGCTGGTGGCTGTATAGACCCAGATACCCGTATTCGAAAATAATACGCGGTTACTGTAGCTAAAGTGGTACTGTAGCTACAGTAACCAGTCCAGCCATGCCGAACAGGCTGATTGCCCGCTCGCTCCGCAATTTCGCACACTTTCCCTCTCTCCTCCTTCCTTTCTCGAGAAGCCGGAAGGCTCTAGGCCGAGAAAGAAATAGACCTTGGTTACTGGACTGAACCAATTTCAGAGCTGAAAGTACCTAATATGAAGGCCTCATACGACCAATATGGTACCACATATGTAGCCCATTCTGCATATACGTACACACCATCAGGAGTTCATATTGCTCAAAAAAAAAAACCCAATCAAGAGGCAGATAGATCAGTGCAGATTTCCCTCAGAAGAAACACCATCAGGAGTTCATATTGCTCAAAAAAAAAACCCAATCAAGAGGCAGATAGATCAGTGCAGATTTCCCTCAGAAGAAAAAAAGAATGAAGAAGAATAAGATAGAACAGTGCAGATGCAGTGTTTGCAGACAGTTTTTCTTGCTGTACAACTTGGTGTGATTACAATTAATATGCCTTGGCTCTTTTCATATACCTCTAAGATAAAATTCTGTAGAATTTCCATCGCAATTTATTCACTTTCTGAGAGTTCTGTACCCAATCCAGTGCTTCCAATCTGAAGCTTCCCCCATTCAGAATAATTTGCTTGGCTTGCATTTGGTACTTTGTACAAGGACGTTGTATTGGCTCTAACTGTTCCATCTCCTATCTTGGATTCACCTGCAAATAAATTTTAGAAAACATATGATACGTTGTTTTTAAGTTGAGATGCTCCATCAGGAACAAAGTAGAGCGTTGCACAAGATGTTCAATTGCACTCACAGAAAATATCAATGTCTTACAAAGTTAGCACATACACACACACCATTGTGCCAGCGCCCAAACACACACACACACACACACACACACCCCATTGTGCCAGCGCCCAAACACACACACACACACGCGCGCGCACACACGCGCGATGTCCACAATTCAAGGGAGAAGCGGTCGAGGAGGCGGCGGCGCGACCGCGGCAGCGCGTCGAGCTCCTTCTACAGCCCGTCGCGGGAGCGGAGGTGGACCTCGACGAAGGAGCGGTGAGTCCACCGGCTCTCCCACAGGTCACGCCACTAGAGGGAGAGCACCCCTGTGCGGATCGCCTCCTTGAGCGAGAGGTGGGTGAGGATGCGTTGCCGCAGGTCGTCTGGCAGCGCCGAGATGCGGACCACAGGCAACGCTGCAGCCTCTTCACCTTGGGCCCCTTGCGCATCCACCCGCCACCTCTTCGCTCTGCCGGCAGTGTTATCGGTCGCCATTTCCCGCTCGTTCCACAGTTTCGAACAGAGCCTTCCCTCTCTCTCCTTCCGCAGGAAGTTCTATGCCGAGAAAGAAAAATGCCAGGTTAGTGGACTGGGCAAATTTCAGGGCCGAATTTAACTAATACGAATTGACATTTCAACCGAATTTGAAGGTCTCATACGACACGACCCATATGGTACGGAAAATGTAGCCATACACCAACCATGACATGAGCTCAGGTGCCTCTATTGGGTTTGCGGAGCGGAGTGGGATGGAGGCGTGCCGGCTCGCAGCGGCCTCCAGCTAGGAGGCGGAGACGCGCCGGCAAGCCAAGGAGATGACCGAAACACGACGGAGCGGTGCGGGGCGCCGTGGATCTAAGGTTTAGGAGCGGAGCTGGGCGGAGCGCAGGTGAGGGGAGAGGAGCGGCGGCGGAGGGAATGACTAAGCAGCTAAGGCAAGCGGCCTTTTATAGGCGACGCTGGGGAATATAGCCATTAGGGTTGGGTTGTAGCTAGGCTGGGCCGTCACGGGCTGCTAATGGATCGGGCTGTGTCAGGCTTGTGACGGGCTTGGCGGGCTAGATGGGCTACCCTATTTCATGTCATGCTTCAAGTAGCCCGTCAGGATGGACCATCAGCCCATGGCATGGCCCTATATTAACCGTGTTGTGCAATGTTTGGGCTGGGCCAAAAAATAGGGCCTCATGCCAGCCCGCTTAGCCTGGCCCATTTGGACATCACTAAATGGGCTCGTGGAGGAAGAGGAAGAAGGAGAGAGGACAATTATGTAAAAAAAAGAAAGATGGCCACAGTAGAGCAGTGCTAACGGTTTCGTGGTCATCTGAGCGAAGCCACTTTTATTCGCAGCCAAAAAAGCAAATCTCTACAGAGATAAGAGTGCGGCCGTGGTGATTTGTAGACAATTTATCTTGCTGCATAACTGAATTTTATTAGGGGGTTCTTTTCATATACCTCTAAGATAAAATTCGGTAGATTTCCATCACAATTTATTCACTTTTTAAGACTTCTGAAACCAATTCAGTGCTTCCAATCTGAAGCTTCCCCTCGACCAGAATAATCTGCATGGCTTGCATTTGGTACGAAGTTGTACAGCGACGCTGTATGGTACCTATCTACTCCGAACAGCCGCGAGTATCTTAGGTGTTCGTTTCTTTTAGGACTAAATTTAGGCTAGAGAATCTTGCTATGTAGGAGTATTAAATAAAGTTTAATTACAAAACTAATTGCAGAACCTCTGTGCTAATTTGTGAGACGAATCTAATGAGGATAATTAAGCCGTGATTAGATGATGGTTACTGTAGCATCACTGTGGCAAAATATAGATTAATTAGACTCATTAGATACATCCCGTAAATTAGCACTCATCTGCCAAAAAAATTTCTAATTAGACTTTATTTAATACTACTAAATAACAAGATTCTAATTAGATCAATCGTGGAAACAAGCGCCGAACAGCCGTGGGGCTTGGGCCGTTCACCGATCACGAGGTGGCATAGGTCGGTGATGGCGGCGCGTGGTTTCGTGCCCTAGGAGGCGAGAGCTCCTTCGACGCGCTCGACTTCACCGACACGTGGGAGACCAAGGAGTCGGTGTGGAGCAGCAACAATGACAACTGCTTCACCGCGGCCACCCTGAGGCCACCGGTACGCCCGCGGCGTGCACGGTATACACTATATTTGGTCAAAGTTCAAAAAATTTGATTTAAGACAAAACTAGATATACACTATATTTCTGGACGGAGGGAGTACAACGACCTCGCTGTATTGGCTCTAACTGTTCCATCTCCTATCTTGATTCACCTGCAAATAAATTTTGGAAAACATATGATACGTTGTATTTAAGTTGAGATGCTCCATCAGGAACAAAGTAGAGTGTTGCACAAGATGTTCAATTGCACTCACGGAAAATATCAATGTCTTACAAAGTTAGCACATACACAAACACCATTGTGCCAGCGCCAAAACACACACACACAAACACACACACACACCCCATTGTGGAGTATATATGAATTCCAAAGTGTAGACGAGCACGTTTAATTTTATCCATCGGTAGACGTCTTTGCATTTGATTTACGTTCAACTGGTACTAGTCGTACGTCTCTGTACTCTGAAGACTGAAGTCATCAGATCCTGCAAAATACTCCTGCTGTACGTTGCTTGCTGCTGACTGCTGTCGCCATCTCTGACCCATCATATCCGTTGCTATCCTGCGTCGCGAGCTTGCAGAGGAAAGAGGCAAACGGTGTCGGCGAAGATGACGACGAGGACACTTCGAGCAACGAGCCGACGCCCCCGCGCGTCCCTCTGCTCCCCATGGACGCTTCGTTCGGACAGAGCCCCAGAACAGATCAAATTGTTCTTGAATGCAGCAGAGTCGAGGCGAATCTCGTCCACAACCGATAGGCTCGACGCCGATCCTCCGCAGCTCATCAAGTTCCCGCGAATCACAGGAGCTGACGGCCTCCGCCATCCACAGCTTCCGGCCCCCACCCCGGCCTGCCAGAGTCCAGACGAAGACGAAGAGCCCCAAGGCCAGGGCGAACTGCTTCCGATCTGCACCGCACAGGTCAGATCGAACGGTTGCCAGGGACCAACGGGTGGTCGCTATAACGCCGCATCATCTGCGCGCCGTGGCTCGCCGGAGCACCGCGGCATTCTGGACGCCGTTACCGCCTCTCTGCTTCGCCCTGGAGGTCTCCAAACGCGATGACGCCAGCTTGAACGAACCATGACTAGGGACAAGCAGAAGGAGCGAGGAGACAAGTGCCGGCCTATTGCCGCGGACGCCGGCGGCCACGGGCGTAGCACGGAGAACAGCGATAGTTTCAGGCTTGGCCGTTCACCGCTGACGAGGTGGCAGAGGTCGGCCATGGCGGAGCGTGGCTTCGATCCCTGGGCGACGAGAGCTCCTTTGACGCGCTCGTCGGAACCGAGACGCGTGCGAGATCGAGGAGTCGGTGTGGAGCAGCGACAATGACGGCTTCACCGCGGCCACCCTGAGGCCAGCGGCGCGCGCGGCATCAACGCCCGCAGCGTGCACGTCGGCACGTTCCCCGCCGGGAGCAGCGCGACGCGGGCGCGTCGGCGTTGGCGTGCCTCAACAACAACAGCGGTTCGAGGTACACGTCCTGCATGCTGGACCTGGCCCAGGTGAACGCCGGCAGTCCTCGCGGCGTACGTGCCGCAGGTGTAACAGCCACCGGAACGAGGGAGGAGTACGACATCGGGCGGGAGATCAACTGCGTCGCAAGGATCCTGCCGCGCTCGGCGCAGGAGCGGCTGCGAAAGCTGGTGGAGAAGCTGTTCGTCGGCGAAGGGCCGACGGGGCCCAAGATGCATGGCAACTGATGGAATGACGAGAAGGACGCCTCATGAGCTCGGCTTTTGCATATATGGGAGCCTGGTGCCTGGACAATGATGACTGTATTTTTCGATAGAACTGATCCCTGTCACGGCGCCATTTGTACTGATCCCTGTACAAATGGGGCATTCGTGGATTCGCTGGGGATTTTAGAAGGCTTTTTTTTTTTGATCATTTTAGAAGGCTGTTTGTTTCACGATTGTTGTATTCATGATACGTATATTATGATCAAACATGAGACTCTATCCCTGAAGCAATCGACGTGCAATGATTGTCCGTTAAAAGATGTACTAGTAGATAATCTGAATCTCTCTCTTTTCTTGCCCACGAAACTCGTGAAGAAATTAAGCAGCCCGGTCCAAATTGCGTTCATTAGCTAAGCAGCCAGCAGCTCTCCTGATCAGAATGTCATCTGAAAAGTAGACTTTCCAAAGCAAGAAGTAGCGCTACACGCCTACACCCAATTGAAGGGGGAAAAAATTGGAACCATGAAATCTCCTATATCACTTAACAAAAGGAAGAAATAATGTTCACGACACTGTGAGTTTGCCTCGGAAAACTTTAGTAGTACTGAATTTAGTCCATTTATTTAGGCATAATGAAAATGATGGTATCGATCAAAGTGTAAAACTTGTGTATGGTTCCAGAAATTGTTCCTCGAACTGACACAAGTCCATGTGAGTTCTTGCATTGCTACTATATATGATACCAGAATATTCCATAGAAATATGAGAAATCCCGCATTTAATATCCAGGTGCCAAATGATACTTTTACCCAAAAGTTTTACCAAGAGGACAAAGCAGATACAAAAACCTGAACACCTTCAAACTCTGCAGTGGATAAAATACAGTCCCCACTCCTAAGACAATAACATGCAACATTTTACAGGATTCAAATTCTGTTACATTAGTAAAACAAAAACCGATTCGGTTCCAAAGACAACCACATCTGATAATGTTACATGGGCCGTTTTATTTGCATAAGTTGACATGATGATATTTCTCTGTCACCCCAATTCACTAAACAGCACATGCCCACTATGTTATGAAACCAAAACAAGACAGCCCTGTAAGGCTGTAACACCAAGTACATCTTGAGATATCTTTAAACAGCCCAGTCATAGAACATTCAAATCATTCAGTAAATGTTTCAACAAACAGTTTAATCCATCGACATATAACTGTTGTTCAATTCCTGTCGATGGTAAAAGTGGTATTCCAAAGGAGAATGTATTAATATTTTTACATAATCCATTTTCTGCACAGGTTGATATGATGACATTAAAGTACCTCAAATTTGTCACTAAATCCAATTAATATGATGATATTTCACAAGGATCTCAAACATATAGCTAGCACCAGAAGAATGACCAAGCAGCACAACCTTTATGTTAAGAAATGCAAAGAAATGGGTCTACAGTGGCAATTGCATGTAAATTATCATAGGCGATGGAATACTAAGTAATGCACTGAAAACCTAGCTTTGGTACAAATGAGGAGGATGAATCATAGAACATAGACTCAACATTTGGGTGTACACACGATCCATCCCAATTAGCTTGTCCTGTAACTGTCCAGCTACTCAATACATATGGTATGTCAACCAACAAGGCCAGAAATCAGCTGCCAACTGAAAGTTAATACTCAGCAGAGACATCTCGATTTCTGAAGTTATTCAGAAGTTATCAAAAAGAATCAGTTTGAAAAGGTTCAATTATGAAATGCCGATATTTCAGCATTTGCCATAGGATTTCCGAGAAGCAACAGGTACGCTTGTTGGAAATAGGGATTACCTGGCTGATACATCAGTTTCAGCACTGCACGTCGTAATAAATCAATCAGCCTACCTATAGAAAAGTATCCAATCATGCACTGATATCTCAAGCTAAAAAAAAAAAAAAGATGACCAACACTGTATAATATAATCGCAATTTGCGACTGCATATTCAATTGTGAAAGATAAATGGAGCGGCTCAGTTCATAGAGATTATATGTCAGAGACGTGATGCCAATGGTAACAGCCAACAGGACGTAAGCATACATTGAATTTCTTAGCTGCTAGTAATATTATAAAAGCTATTACAAATTAAGGAGACAATATTGAATAATGGTTTCTTCATGTAGTAATAACAAGATAAGATCCAAAAGGATATTGGCCTGTTAGACTGACATTACAATCCATAATGCTACGATTCGGCTGCTGATTGATACCTAAACCTTGATAAAGACCTCAGAATGATATGGCTGAGTTGCAGAATCGTCAGACTCACTGAGCATTATCTTGCCATTGGCCTGAGCTTCTTTGAGAAGCAATAGATCTGATTCTTGTACACCGGGCACATCCAGTGGAGCAACATTGGGAGAAACCAGTAGCAGTTTATTAAGGGAGGTAGCTTTCCTCAACAAAAAACTCACTAGCTGCACCTCGGTGCGGCGCCACTTGAAGTTCATGACCTTTATTATCTTAAGGTTGTCTAAGTCAATCTCAAGTGGCTCTTCCCCCACCTCATCAAGTGAAGCCTCCACTTCAATGGGCTCATAATCGGATTTCGGAAGCTGCAAAGGTAAAAGCATAATCATCGAGAAGCATTACAGTGAAATAAGAACCGAGATGTTGATGAAACAGAAGGATACAATGACTTTGAAACTCGGAAATTAGGAAAGGCAAGGGCAGGCACTAACATGGATAAAGAGCCTCTCCAGATTTGCACATTGGCAGGTCTTGAGAAACACATAAATGTCCGCAAGGTTGGCAGCCATCATGTCAAACATAAGTAGCTGGAGCTCTCTCAAACTGTGTAGGTCGCTAAGCTTGGGCAATTGGGCAGTTGTTTCATCATCAGAAAAGGGAGACGCAGCCTAAAATGCATAGTCAGTAAAGAAACTATGGATTTGAAATTTCTATATTCGGAGTGAAACAGCTTTATGAGTAAGATGATAATAACTGATAATAAGATTAGATGTCAAAACAGAGAGAAAGTACCGGGAGGGCATTGCTGCAGATGGTGAGCAGAGTGAGGCCAGAAAGATCATTTGGGAGAGATTTATTGAATTTCTTGACATTGGAGCAGTCCTTGATATCGTAGTAACTAAGGCAAATGTAAAGGTCGGCAAGTGTGGCGTCGCCTGAAAGGAAGAAGGGCGCGTGGAAGAAGCTGCCGCTGTAGAGGAAGGACTGCAGTCTAGGCACCGTCGATGAAAGAAAGGCCTCGCCATAACACTCCGCGATGGTAACACTTCTCAGCTTCGCGGGGAAGGAAGTGGTGCCACAGCAGAATACGCTGTCACAGTCGCAGCCGCGTAGATCGAGAGTGCGGAGGTTGGGACACAGGGCCACATTTTCCCGGAGGTCGTTCCGGTGAAGGAGACGAAGTGGAGACGGATGACCTCGAGAGCGCGGAACGGCCGCGAATCCTTGTAGTACATGTTGGAGACGCTGATGCGGCGGAGCGAGAGGCGCGCGAGGAACGGGCTCGCCAGCGGCAGGTGGAAGTTGAGCCTCTCCGCGACAGAGCTCTTCCGCGTCTCGACGTGGAGGACCTCCACGCCGCACTCGGCGGTGTAGTCGAGGAAGCGCCGGAGTTCCGAGGACCTGAGCTTGGAGATGTACATGATGAGGGAGAAGCGGTCGAGGCGGCGGCGCGGCCCCGGCAGCGCGTCGAGCTCCTTCTGCAGCTCGTTGCGGGAGCGGAGGTGGACCTCGACGGAGGAGCGGTGAGTCCACCGGGTCTTCCACAGGTCGCGCCACTCGTGGGACAGCGCCCCCATGCGGATCGCCTCCTTGAGCGAGAGGTGGGTGAGGATGCGTTGCCGCAGCTCTTCTGGCAGCGCCGAGATGCGGACCACGGGAAACGCCGCAGCCTCTTCACCTTGGGCCCCTCGCGCATCCACCCACCGCCTCTTCGCTCCGCCGCCGCCGCCGCCGGCGACGAAATCGGTCGCCATTTCACACAGGTCGTTCCCTCTCTTCCCGTTCCTTCCCCAGGAAGCCGAATGGTCAGGTTCTGCGCCGGGTTGGACTGGGCCAAGTTCAAAGACGAAACTACTTAACAGGAAGCCGAGAAAGAAAAAGATCTTGTTGGGCTGGGCCAATTCGAAGGCCTCATACGTCGCATATGGTGGAATATGTGGCCCATTATTCATCTATGCTCAGGTGTTGTCGTGTAGAATTCCCTCAAACAAAAAAGGTGTTGTCGTGCAGAAGCAGTGATTTGCAGAATCTTTTTCTTGCTGTATAACCGAATTTTGGAGGGTTGATTACAATGAATATGCCTCGGTTCTTTTTCTCAGACTTCTGTGACCAATTCAGTGCGTCCAATCTGAAGCTTCCCCATTCTGACAATATAGCTGCTTGGGTTGCATTAATTGGTGCCAAGTTGTATGCGACGCTGTATTGGCTCTAATTGTTCTCTTTCCTATCTTAGATTCATCGGGCAACCTCTGATGTTTAAGCCAATGTTTGCAATCCCAAAAAAACCGAAACCAAAAAACCGGTCTGGTAAACCGGTAAACCGGACGATTTCCCGTTTTGCTACAGTACACAGTGTCAATCGATGGTTTTACTTACCGGACTGGACCGGTTTTCTGGTATTTTCGGACCGGTTGACCGGGATTGCAAGACCTGGTTTAAGCAGCAATAATTTTTTTCCTTACATAGAGGATTGAGAAGTTTCATCTTATTTCTTTCAAGGATGAAAAAATTGCTGCAAAAATAGCGAGTAATATACACCACATGATTTTTTAGGTGGCGAATTAGCTGATGGATCCTTTTTTTTTCTTGGTGTATTTAATTAAGGTCGATTTTTATCGACTCGCTTTGTTGTTTTCATGTAAATGCTAGATGTACTTGTACAATGAAAAGGTCGAAGACATCATTTCACATCGAAATGAAGTGAAAGCTTTCTTTATCCAAAAAAAAATTCACCAGCAAATAAACTTTAGAAAACGTATGGTACCTTATATTTAGTTGTGATGCGCGCTCCATTAGGAACAAAGTAGACTCAATTGCACTCTCCTAAATCTCAATGGTTTACAAAGTTTGCACATACACACACCATTGTGAGCTATCTCAGACAAACACGTTGATTTTTATCGGTCGATCGATGTCTTTGCATCTGATCTATGTTCAACTGGTGACCGTCTTTACTCTAAAGTCCTCAGATCCTGCAAAATACTCCTTCTGTACGTTGCTGCTGTCGCCATCTCTGACCCAGCATATCTTGCGTCGCAAGCTTGCAAGAGGAAAGAGACGACGAGGACACTTCGAGCAACGAGATGAGGCCCCCTCGCGTCTTCCTGCTCCCAATGGACACTTTGTCCAGAGCCCAGACCAGAGCACATTGTCCTTGAATGTAGCGGAGCCGAGGCGATTCTCGTCCACCACCGATGGGCTCGACGTCGGTCCCGTCCTCCACTGCAGCTCTGCATCACGTTCCCGCGATGCACCGGAGCCGAGGGCGTCCGTCACCCACAGCTCCCACCCCCCGCCTGCCAGACGAAGACGAAGAGCCCCAAGTCCAAGGGCGACCGCGTCCGATCTGCACCGCACAGGTCAGATCGATTGGTCGCCAGGGACCAAAGGGGTGGTCGTTATTCGAAATAGCGTCCGCCCGGTTGCTATTTGAAATAGCGACCACCCCCCCTCTGGTCGCTAGAACGCCGCTGCCTCTGCAAACCGTGGCTCATCGGGACGCGGCTAGCTTATGGACGCCGCTCCCTCCTCTACGCTTCGTCTCGGAGGTCTCCAATCTCGACGACGCCAGCTTAAACGGACCATGACTAAGGGAGACAAGCAGAACGAGGAAACAAGTGCCGACAGCCGCGTGCGCCGGCGGGCGCGGGCAGCACGGATCGAGAACAGCGACAGCGTTAGGCTTGGCCGCTCACGAGGTGGCGGGGCAGAGGTCGCTGATGGCGGTGCGAAGCTGGGCGGCGAGAACGTTCTTAATTCGACGCGCTCGACGGCGCGCTCGCTCATCTGCATGGACGAAGGGGGAAGCCGCCGCTCGCGGGCCATGCTAATGTTGAGACGATGCCGATATATTCGATCGACACGGTGTGAGAGAGAAAGATAGAGATGATGCATTACAGGCTGGAACACAAGACTAGCACTCTAGCAGTATACATGTATATGTTACACACCCACGCGATACAACATGAAAGGCGCTACTACGAGCGCATGCAGCAAAGTGCACACAGCATGCAGCCGGCGCACTCTTATTCTTTGTACTTTTTATATCAACGCAACAGCGAGCAGGAAACACTGCCTGTGACACCACATACGTCATGATCGATCATTCAGGCACGCGCTACGTACGTACGAACGCATAGATGAGATTGAAATTGACGCGGTCGATCGCGATCACGGGCTGTGAGCGCACCTCATGGAGCAGCTGATGAGGCAGGAGGAGGAGCACTGATGGAAGAGCTGCGACTGGCAGTCCGCGCACGACTCCGGCGCGGAGTTGCGCACCGTGCAGCACGACGTGGAGCCGTACAAGTTGCAGGTCGAAGCGCGCCCCGAGGCGCAGTTGGGGTAGCAGGAGTAGTCAACCGCCGCCGCCGGCCGCGCCACGGCTGACCACAGCGCCAGCACGACGCAGATCGCAACGGCGGCACGTCCCGTGGCCATGGTATTCCGCCGCTCGATCGCGCGCCTTAATTTTGACGATCTTAACGGGGCTAGCAGGAGAAGCTGCGTAACCGCTGCTGGTGTCCGGCCGTACGAGGTGGACTTGTGAACTTGCCGGTTTGGGAAGGTGGCGTCAAGTTTCAGTTCGGAATGGTGCTTGGAGGCAAGTGCAGGTTGCCCACGTGTGGAACGAGCAGCATGCCTCCGTGTTCACTTCTCTCTCTGGCTGCGCCTGCACGCAAGTGCTCTGACTTCTCTCACGCAGTGAAGCGTTTTGTATTCAAGGATCAGATAAGCTATCGATACACTATACGTACTCTGCTTATTGAAAAACAGAACAAAGAACGAACGGATGTATAGGGAGATGCATCGTTGCAGTTTGAACAAAGATGTACTCCTGTTTACAGTGTGTTCTTTTATACGTCTGATTTTCTTCATATGCCAATATGTCTAGAGAGCAGCTTTTTACAGTGTCGCGAGCATGAGTGCTTCAGGTTTTGTGTGTGTGTGTGTTGCATACCACACAAATGTTACTATTCCGTTTAGCCTTCACAAACACAAAGAAGCAATCACTTGGATCTGCTCTGTCCGGTTTCAAATCAAAGGCATTAAGATAACATTTTAATTCATTTTTGAATTTTGTGCTAGTCATGATCTACAAGCAAGAGAGAGTAATCAAGAACGGCATTCAACATATAATAGTACTGTTATCCATTGCAAACACGATATATTATCACATTACACGTTCACATGCGCGGTACATAGATGAAGAAACACTATTGAAGCACATTTACTCACAAACAGACGACACTTGGACAGTCCACTATAGCTGCATAAGTGCGTGCTCGATCTGTCGCTTATTATTTCATTTCTTATTAATTTGATGAAACAGCAGTAGCGATACAATTCATCCATGCATCGATCGATCAGTTCTTGAGATCGACCCAAGCGGCTCCATCAGCGGCCATGGTGGTAGCAGCCGGACGAGCAGCCATTGAGGCATGCGCTCGTGCACTGCAGGGTGGCCTTGGACTGACAGTCCCCGCGCACCGGAGGCGCGGTGTTGCAGACCGTGCTGCAAGCCTTGGCGGCCATGTAACTGCACCTCGAACCACATTGGTTCGAGGCGCAGTTAGCGATGCAGTCTTCAACCCAGTCCATCGCCGCCGCCTGCCACGCGAACGACAGGATCAGCACGATGCAGACGGCGGCGCCGGAAGCCATTGTATCAGCCGGGGATCCGTGGAGTGTTACTAGCACGAGAGTAAGGGGGTGTTCTGCAATTTAGAGCTAAAGGTCACATCAAAACTAATCTTTTTATTTAGGCGTCTTAAATAAGTTTAATTACAAAATTTTTTTACAGATGTGGGCTAATTTGCGAGACGAATCTAATAAGCCTAATTAATCTATGTTTCGCTACAGTGATGCTACAGTAATCATCATCTAATCACGGCTTAATTACTCTTATTAGATTCGTCTCGCAAATTAGTACAAGGTTCTGCAGTTAGTTTTTTAATTAGATTTATTTAAAATGCCTAAATAACAAGATTAGTTTTGATGTAACTTTTAGTCCTAGAGAAACGAACACCTCCTAAGATCGATATGCTGGAGCTAGCTAGAAGAGAGCACAAGATGCGATGCGATGAAGGGGGAATAGACGGTGCTATTTATAAGCACCAGTGTGTGTGTATACTTTCCCATGTTACTTACAAGTTGACTCCATGCATGGTCTGCACCTTGCCTCGCGCGATGCCAGAGTGTTAAGTAGGCTTGCCATCTTACTCCCTCCGTTCTAGAATATAAGCATTTCAGAGTTTAGTCAAAGTCAAGTTTCTTTAACTTTGACCATTAAGAACAAAATATTTATAGCACTCTATTATATATAGTTGATATTGTTAAATTCATCGTGAAATCAACTATCTTAATATGCAACTCTTCATATTTAATGTATTTTATTTTTATAAATATGGCTAGTCAAAGTTGAACCTGATTGACTTTCAACAAATCTAGAGATAGGACTATTTTAGGAGGTGACGTTGAATTTCTGTCCTGACCGGTGATGTGTTGCTTGGAAGCAAGTGCAGATTGGACACGTGTAGGACGAGGACAAGTTTCTTCATGTACAGCGGCTACACGTAAATCATACACGATTTTGACTTCTCTGACATATACTACACACACCCGAAAGGATATGTTCTCGTACAGGGACATGCATTGCAGTCTGAACAGGGCTGTAACTCATGCTGGTTAATGTTCATGGCGCGTTTTATCTTGACGTGGGAATTATTGGCGGTTATGATAGACGTAAAGTGATTCTGTTCATTATGCGGCGGAACTAGAAAATTATTTTGAAGGGGTCAGGCTGAAACTAGTGTTTCACTAAAAAAAGCTAATTGCAAGAGAGATTTGTGTATAATAAAATTCTGTGGCCATTAAAGGTGCGCGATCAAAGCGGCGGGGGGGGGGGGGGGGGGGGGGGGGGGGGGGGGGGGGGGGGGAATGCCCCCTCAGATTATTCCATCCTTCAACGCAGCGTGGCCTTTTTTTTCTTCCCTTTGCGGTGACTGTATATCATGAGCTGACAGAAACGTCGCTCTCGACCGTCTGTTGCAAATAATCCAACCACAAGCATAGTAGTCACTTCTCGATCTCTCCCGCATGCATGTCCTAGTGCACGCCCCCACCTCCTCCTTCGCCTATCCCTAGCGGCGGCCCAACCGCTGAGAGCCCGCGGCCACTTTCCCCCACCATGCTAACTTGTTCAAGTCCGGCTCCCCTGCCTTGAGTCTAGCCTACCAGCTATCTCCCGCAGCCAATGACCAGCGTCACCCTCGCCGCCTCGCCCACCAAACATCGCCTCCGTCAGGTGGGCCTCCCTCCCTCTGGTGCCTCCTTTATGTCTCATGGCCATGGAGGAAGGCTAAGCCGGCGGCCCGTCTGAACGCACGTGTTCTTGCTCGATCTCGGTCGATTGGAGCGTAGTAAATATTTTTTTTGCTAAAAAAATAAATATATTTTTTTTCAAAATTATTATCTCATATATGACGACCGACAGGTCCACATTTAGCCGTGCATTCAATTGTCCAAGAACGCCACAATATTTAGTAGCTTTACATATGTACAATTAAAAGTAGTGAACAGAACATAACGAAATAATGTTGAGATGTATCGGTTCACCAACTAAATTGGGAAAATTATTCTAGCACCAGGACGTCAATTAAAACGAAATAGAGGTATTTGTAATATATATATAGTACCACTTGCTTGCACACAAATGATACTATTCTGTTTAACCTCTCAAACTCAAAGAAGCTTTCGTTGAATTAGTTGTCCTAATGGCATCGAATTAAGAACCAAAGGATCAAAAAAAACCCAAAGGAAGTAACTAAGAAAGGCATGCAAGTGGCTTCAAAAAAGAAAAAGAAAAAGAAAAAGAAAAAAGAAATGCATGCAAGTATGAAACATATGATACTGTTATCCATTTCAAATGCGAGATTATGTTTCTGATAACCATGGTATTACTACGTACATACGTTCTTACCACACGCGCATTAATTGTATATAAATGAACAAACACAAGCTGCATGGACGAGTGCATGCTCGATCAGTCGCTTATTATTTTTCTTTATTTGATGAACCAGCAGCAAGCGAACCATGGACGGGTAGTGCTTGAGATCGACGCCATTGGCTCAGCCATTATGGTGGTAGAAGCCGTACGAGCAACCGTTCATGCATCCGTTGGTGCACTGCAGGGTGACTTTGGACTGGGAGTCCCCGCACATCGAAGGCGCGGTGTTGCAAACCGTGGTACAAGCCGTGGCGGCCGTGTAGCTGCACGAACCACACGCGGTCGAGGCGCAGTTTGCGATGCAGTCTGCAAGTGAAGTCCGCCGCTGCCGCCTGCCCCGCGGATGACAGCACCAGCACCACGCAGATGGCAACGGCGGCGGCGGCACACGTCCTGTGCCGGAAGCCATTATACCAGCCGTGGAACCTGCGAAAGCTTTACTACGAGCACGAGGTAAGACTTAGACTGGTACGCTGGAGCTAGAAGAGAACACACAAGATGAGATGCGATCGATATGGAACAGGCCGTGCTATATAGGCACCGGATATGGAACAAGATGTGTGTAAACTTGCCCCATGTTGTAAGTTGACTCTCTGCATGACTTGCACCTTGCGCAATGTAGACTTGCCATCTTACTATTTTAGGAGGCGACGTTGAATTTCTCTTCGGACGCCGTCCCTGAGATTTCAGAGGCCCTGTTGCTATCTTTGTTGAGGGGCTTTTTTTGACTTATTAAAAAATTCAATTGTACCACTAATATTTTACTGGCACCACAAAAATAGTGGTAAACATAATTTATGGCTCCTAATTTCAAGTTATTATTGAATCATCCTACTCCTAGAAAAGTTAAATTAAGGAGATGCAAAGCTATCTGGACAACAATACATTTCCTTAAAAAAATAATGGATAACTATACAAGATTGAAGTAGTCTACACTTGTCGGGTACCCATTTTCTAGGTACCCGATACTGCGTATACCCTTGGTACGAATACCGACCACAGGCTCAAAGATTCTACGCGGGAAAGAACAACGGAGAGCTGGGCCCGCGAAGGGGCTCGGTCAGGCGAAAGGCACAACTACCGGCCTTAGCCAAAAAAGAACCTCCACTTCACACAGCCCATTAAGGGCCCAACCGTACGAAGCCGCGTGGACGCAGCCTCGCACGGGCCACGGCCGGCCCACATTAAAGGAGCCCGACTCGGACGGAAAGATCACCCGACTCCTTCGACGGGAGTCGGGCGCTACAGGGTCAAGCGACATAGCTCCGACCTAACTCCAGCCAGCCGACGTCCGTCGACCGCTCGCCTCGATGGTGGTCAGGATCGACGGGGGACCCCGACCCGAACCGTACCCGACCCCAACGGTCGGGAACCAAGCACGGGAGCAGCGGCTATACTCCGGTCAACTTCCGGCTTACGACCGCCTGGTTCAGGATAAGGATTCGCTCCACATTAACTCCTGGACGGTAGTAAAGTATACTATGCCTGACGCGCGACAGAGTGGAGGACGTCGCATCAAGGCCAAGCGTGGAACGACGAATGCATGCACCAAGTACGCACACAGTCAACAACAGCTCACGGAATGACCGTCGCCTAACTCTACAGCGGTCCACAGCACTGTCAACAGCGATTAACAGTGTTGATCAGGGGATGGGCGATCCACAGCGCCTAGACAAGACCCGGATGACCTCATCATACGACCAAGCAAGAGGACTGCGGCGGAAGCCATCGAGTCCGACGGGGGCGGCCCGACTCCATCTTCACCGCTTTGCTTCGCCTTTTCCTTCTTGTCTTTTTTCTCCTTTCCTCTATCTGTAACCGTCTTCCCTTGGCATATAAAAAGGAAGACGGGGCTCAGAGGAGAGGAGAGAGTTCTCTTTGACACTCACGCACACACACACACACAAAAAGAAGGCAGAGACTTAGGAGCGGATCCCTCTCTCGCCCGCAGCTTGTAACCCCTACTACGAGCAACAAGAACAAAAACAATGAACTAGACGTAGGGCATTTCTTGGCCTGAACCAGTATAATCCACCGTGTCGTTCGCAAACTCACTGATCGCCGTCGAGTCGCGCACAAATCTACTCGTCGGCCGGTTACTAAACGCCGACAACACTCTACATACATGCCCTACGGACCTTGTATTTTTGGCCTTGCCCATCAGAAAAGTGGAATTTTTTTATTTTTAATCGATTTTTTTATTATATTTTATTAATAACCGCTCGTTTTCGAAATTTGCAAAACTAGTCGCCCAATCGCCAAGATGAAAGGCGATAAGATCTTCTCGCCGATTAGGCGGGCGACAAGGCCGCGAATCACCCTTTAGTCGGGCGACAAGGCGCGGGGCGCGCGCGGGGGGGCCCAGTCGCCCTTTAGTGGGGCGACAAGGGAGCGGATCTCCCGTCCGTCGGCGACAAGGCGCGGCGCGCGCGCGCGGTGGGTCCCAGTCGCCCGTGGACTGGGCGACAAGGACTCGAATCTCCCATTCAACGGGCGACAAGGCGCGGCGGGAGCGCGTGGTGGGTCCCAGTCGCCCAACGGTCGGGCGACAAGGGTCCACTCGCCCAACGGTCGGGCGACAAGACGCCCCACTATAAACCGCGCGCGTTTCGGCCTCGGCCTCGGCCGCGTTGAGCAGAAAGGGAGGGAGAGGAGAAGGGAAGAGAGGAGAAGAGAAGGAAAGAGAGAAGAGGGGAGAAGGAGGTGGTTGCGGTGTGCTGTCCGACGTTTCGTAACTTCGGTAAGTTTTCGATTCGTATAATAGTTAGAGTATGAGTAGTTATAAATATAGTTTTAGATGTAGCTAGATCTAGATTTACTAGTATTTAAATAAATAGTGTAGTATAATATAGTCGTATTAATACCATAGATACAGATGTAGGTTTAGATTGTTATAAGCCAGATTTAGAGTTAGTAGCATTATAGTATTTAAATAGTGTAGCATTATATTGTGTAGCATTATAGTATTTAAGCTAGATCTAGATTTAAATAATGTAGCATTAAATAGTGTAGCATTATAGTATTTGCTATTATTTAAATAACAGCATTATAATATTTGCCAGTATTTAAATAGTTTGGTATTATGGTATTTAAATAAATAGTGTAGTATTATATAGTGGTATTAATATTTACTTACTAGTGTTGGATGTATTACTCTGTAAGATAGGTATAGATATATTAATATATAGATGTATCATATTTTTAAAAAAGGGTTTATATTAATTATAAGCAATATCTAGATGTATTATAAGCAAGTAAGATAGTCAGTATAAAAGGTAGTTAATTTTGATTAGTACGTGACAAATACGAAAATAAATAATAATCTCGATGTTTGACAGGTATGTCAGATAAAATAGTGTTTCAAATTTATTATGGAGAAGGATATATTGTTCGTGGGGTACATGGGGTTGATCTATCAGGGTTTCCGTCAGTTTGTAGAGGAATCACAAGGCCAAATGAAAGGACAATTAAGGGTGTGCACAATTGGTTGATGCGGCTGTTTCAGCTGGATACAGACCAACACGGATTGAACCTGATGGGCATGGTTAGCCGTGCACGTGAGGGGTTTTACTGGGAGTTAATACCTTTGAATGCAACATCAACATGGAGAAAATATGTGGATAAGGCTGTAGAACGTGGGTGGCCTCTCGTCCTCCTTGCTCAGGCATACCTAAAGGAGGTGGTTGAGGTAGATGCCGTGGACGTGGACGAGGTAGGTAGGCCAGACACGGAGGATGAAGAGGATCGCGAGACAGAAATTGAGGAGGGTGAACAGAATCTGGCATCTGTGGAACCGATGGGTGAAGCAGACGAAGGGGAGCGGATAGAACACATAGTTGAGGAGATGAGGAGGGATGACGAGGAGTATGAGAATCTTCCCGAAGTTGACTCTTCAGACGACGAGAATGAGATTCCAGTCCCAGCTGAGTGGAACAATCAAAATTTTGCAAATCTGATTATCAATGAAGGGTACTCCGTCCCATGGGAGTACCACGGGAATGAGGTGACAGAGGGAGCTATGTACAAAGACAAGGATGATGTGATGAATGCTGTGAAGTACTGGTCTCTGTCGGTGAAGAGGCCCTTTGTAGTTGTTAAGTCCAGCAGGAAACTGTATGACGTTAAGTGCGTGTTCACTCATTGTCCGTTCAGGGTGCACGCTTACGAGCAAAAGTGGAGTCTGCTATGGAAATGCTCTATAGTGAAGGACCATACATGTGAGTTGGAAGAATTAGAGAAGTGCAATACAGCTCTTACCTCCAAATTTGTTGCTGACTACATGTATAGTAGAATTGTGGACAACATAAGGTATGAGCCAAAATCTATAATCAACAAGATAGAGGAGGATTTCAAGTACACCATAAGCTACTCTAAAGCTTGGAAAGCAAAGCAGAAGGTGATAGAGAAGAGATTTGGGTCATATGAAGCCTCTTATGACAACCTGCCATCGTTGTTACAAAGCATCAGACAGAGAAACGTTGGTACGTATTACGATATCATGGATTTGCCAAATCCAAAAGAACCTGGAAAATTGATCCTTCATCGTGCCTTCTTTGCATTGGGTCAATGCATCATGGCATTTCTGCATTGCAGGCCCATTCTTTGCATGGATGGTACTTTCCTCACGGGAAAGTATAAAGGGCAGATTTTGACTGCCATTGGAGTCGATGGCAACAATCAAGTCATACCAGTGGCATTTGCCTTTGTGGAGGGTGAGAACGCCGATAGCTCTTATTGGTTTTTGGAGCGTGTAAAGTTGGCAGTGGTGCAAGGACGACCTAATGTTTGTGTCATACACGACCGACATGCAGGTTTGCTGAAGGCGATATTGGACATGAAGCATGGTTCTGTTGAGCGTGGTGTTCCAGCTCGTTGGCCTGACATACAATCCAGGTGGTGCATGAGGCATTTGGGTGCGAACTTTTATAGTCATTTCAAGAATAAGCATCTGATGAACATGTTCAAACGGCTGTGCAATCAGAATCAACAGAGGAAGTTTAATGCAATGTGGCAGCGGCTTGATGAGTTGACAACAAAACAAATTAAAGAGTTGTCGAACAGGCCGAACCCTGACCCTGATAGGTCTGTTCCTCTTTGTGGCCTCCCCACGGATGGCCCGAGGAACGTCGTCCGGAGAGCAGGGTCATCTATCAGGTGCTTCTCTGATTGGATTGAGCATGAGCCAAAGGAGAAGTGGTCATTGTTGTACGATACAGATGGTTCCAGATATGGAATAATGACAACAAACATGGCAGAGGTGTACAACTGGGCTATTCGTGGTTTCAGAGGATTGCCTCTTGTTGGAATAGTGGAGGGGATTTTGTACGGGACGTGCAAGTACTTTCGTGAAAGACATGCAGCAGCTTGTCATGCTATGGCTGACAACAGATTGCTATTTTCAACATTCATGACAAGTTACATGGAGAAAAAGATTAAGAAGGCAAGTTTGCACCGTGCTCGAGCAATGGGCACAACAGAGAATCGTTTTGAGATTCTTTGTAGAGACAGGGGGCGTCGTGGCGGCAACCGCGAGAGGACGGTGCAAGAGTGTATTGTCCGCAATGAGTCATGCACATGTTCCTGTATGAAGCCGAAGCTCTTACACAGGCCATGCTCACATGTTATAGCAGCTTGTTCACTTACAAATTTGGCCCCGAAGCGTTACGTGTCGCAATATTTTTCAAAAGAGTATGTCATGACGACATGGAATGCAGAGATCTATGGCTTTGCTATATTTGGCACATTTACAAACAACCCTGGTGGTAACTACCTACGTGGTCCTGATAAGGAAAAATTGAGGTAGAAGCGTGGCCGTCGCAAGACACGACGTATTAGAAATGATATGGATGAGTCTGAGACAGGAAGGCAGGATAACCGATGTACGGCGTGTGATGGCACCGGACATACCTACAAGAAGTGCCCCGGTAAGAAGTCAACAGAGGGTGCAGCTGAAGCAGGCCCTTCTGGGAATCCCCAAGATGGTCGTCGTCCTCGTGCACGTCGTGGAGTAGGAAGGATGGAAGGAAGTGCTCGCTGAAGAATTATTGTTCTTTACCCTAGGTTGATCCATGTTGTTATATGTGACCTTACGTCTTCAATGCATTCTGTATTGTGTAAACTATGTTATGAGAAGTAAGTTATTAAGGACATTCTATTTCATGTTGGAATGTATTCTAAGACCTTCAGTTGTAATGTATTGTAAGACCTTCAGTTGTAATGAAACTACATTCTTATTGTCACATATTTGCTGTTATACGTATTTATTTGCTGATTTTACAAGCAATGTGTATAGGTATGGCGACCGAGGGTGGAGCTGAGCTCGAGTTACTGGACTCGCGTTTGGACCGACGGCACCGGTCCTACTTGCGTGCTGTTACTGCAGCGGAGCTGCCCGTTCTACGCCCTAGGGTACCTCTTGAGTTGTTGCGGTTAGACGATCGTTGGATTCCGAGGTATGCATCAGTATGTTTTCATTTATGTGTTTACTTTTTTAAATATTTTATCCTAAACTAATCACATTTGCTTTGCAGGTTACGAGCAGCTGGACTCCTACCACTTTGTAGGCTTGTTGAGGCCACCAGGCCTGAGGAGCAGGCGGATCCAGCCCGACGGTTCTGCTTCGACCGTTCTCTGCTAGCTGCACTAGTGGACCGTTGGAGACCTGAGACTCACACCTTCCACTTTCCTTGTGGGGAGATGGCACCGACACTTGAGGATGTGTCGTTCTTGCTTGGAGTACGCACTGCTGGTGAGGCGGTCTCCTCTCCCGACGTGCCAGACACTTGGCGGCACGACCTTCTTGCCCGCTTTGAGGGTATCGTCCGTCGGCCAGGTGCTCCACCGTACCGGACTATTCCTGGTGACCAGCACCACGGCCCGACGAAGAAGTGGCTACTACAGTTTCAGGTAAAGTGAATCATCTTGTAGTATATTCATTTAACTCCATAGTTTTCGATACCTATGGCTAACGTTTGTTTCTATGTCGTGACGTACAGGCGGAGTACATTCACCCGGAGGCGGATGACGACACTGTGTCGAGGCACTTGGAGGCCTACCTTCTTTGGTTGTTTGGTTGGATCATGTTCACAAGTTCGCATGGGAACTCTGTGGGCAAGCAGCTGGTTTTCTTTGCTCGCCAGATTGCGGATGCACCGCTTGACGCTGTTCCACAGTACAGCTGGTCGTCTGCTATCTTGGCAGCGACGTACCGAGGACTTTGTGACGCGTGCACAAAGGCGGACCCCTCAGCCGTCCTGACTGGTTGCCCACTGCTCCTCCTGATGTGGGCCTATGAGCGGTTCAGTATCGGACGTCCTCACATGGACCTGTCCACTTACGGAGGAGTGCTCTACGGTGACAGCGAGGAGGATGGCCCAACTATGGGCTCCTTGTGGTGCCGACGTCGGGTTAGTGTCCGAACCGATTTAATTACGAGCCGTATAATCGCTAAAGGACGTCCTACGCACTGCTGAATGAGGCCATTCCCTAATTGAAGAGCCTCAATGATGAAAGATTTCGATGTCATGCATCACAGTGCCATCAATTCATTGACCCTGCATCAGTGCATGCATCTGCCCCCTGCACGCATGTCCATTATTGATGTCATACCCTACCTCTGTTACATCCACATCTCCTCGCAATGACAGGCAAAGCATCCAAGGATGCATTATTGCTGTGACCTGCATCGCTGTGACCTGCCTCTCCATTATTGCTGAGCTTTTGACCTTATCTCTCTCTGCATGCATTATTGCTCACATCATTGTCGAACAGTGACCCTATCTCTCTGCATGCATCTCTATTATTGCTGTCACATGCAAAGCATCCAATGCCTAAGTATAAATCTAATGGGTTGCACATAGGAACCAAGGTGCCTACTCCACCAAACCGTCCACATGGCTGAATCAAGTAACAGAAGCCTTCCATTGCCTCCGTGGAGCGACCGGCCGCTATGCAAGTGCGGTCATCGAGCCATGATTAGAACGTCGACAAAGCGTGCCACATCTGGCATGAGGTTCTTTGGGTGTCCTGACTTGGACCCTGATTTCATGGTAACTAAGCATTTCTCTAACACTTGTAGCATTTTCCAGTCTGTAACGCTACAACATTTTCCCCTACCTTCTTCAGGGTTGTGACTTCAAGCAATGGATTGATTCGGTTCGGCCCACAAATGCTACTCGTGCAGCCATCAAAGCCGAAACCACAAGTGAATACCTCATGAGGATGGCTGACCATGAAAGGCTCCGACAGGCACGTCCAACTAGAGGGCAAAGGGAACAAAACATTCAGCACGCCCAACCTACAAGGGAGGAACTAATGGAGCAAAGGATCAAGGCAGCAATGGATGAACGTAGCCGCCGTGAAGAGCAAACACGCCAGCGTGCAATGGCACGAAGTCAACAGCGTGAGGAAGAAGCTCATCAACGCCATGCTCAACAAGTAGCTGCATGGCGCGAGGAAGCTCGACGGGCACAAAGGGGGCCTAAGTAGAAGCCATGCATGTTTGTTGTTCCTATTATTTATTTTTCCCTAAGGCATGTTAGGTTTAGAGCGGAACACAACTATGATAGTAGTCGTCACGTGTTCCGTACATGCCATTGCAACCAGTATTTGAAATCTTTGTTGTACTTCACTCTATGTATCGAGCCTAAGTTATCGTACCTTTTTTCGGATGCACAGATGTCGACTGCACAGTACATTTCTTGCACAGTATTTTCATTGCACAGCTCGTTCATTGCACAGTTTGTTTATTGCACAATACGTTTGCACAGTATTTTGATTGCACATAAAATAAACTCACATAAATGGTAATCTATGAAACATAAATGAGAAAAAAAAAAGTACATGCGGTAAATAAATTTCGAAAAAAAAAAGCAGTTGGCTACTCGCCCACTCCACGGGCGACTATACCTTCTCGCCCTTGTACGAGGCGACTGGCTCTTTGTCGCCCCATGGACGGGCGACTGGCTCTTGTCGCCCACCCCGTGGGCGACTGGGCCCCACGCTGTCCTTTTTGCTTCCTGTCGCCCGTAGGAGGGGCGGCAATATGATATCGCCCGTCCGCGTGGCGATTGGGCGACTAGTTTTGCTAATTTTTGAAACGAGCGGTTATTAATAAAAATATAATAAAAAAATCGATTAAAATTAAAAAAAATTCCAGAAAAGTGCAAGTCTTACGTCGGGGGTACGAAACGGCAGCAACAGGCCACCTCGCCTATAGGCCCAGTCTTACGGACCAGAAAAAAAAAACAGAAGGAAAATGAAATAAACTAAAGGCCCACAGCCCATAACGTTTCGGTGTCTTTTTCACAGGGTTCCTTTAGCTTCCATGCAGTACGAGTTCTATCCATGGCGGCAGGAGTGCATCTCGGAAGGGACTTCTGATTTTCGGGGGCCCTGTGCGGTCGCACACCCTCAGGGCCGGCGACCGGTGATGATGTGGTACTTGGAAGCAAGTGCCGATCAGACACGTGTGAGACGAGGACAAGGAGTCATGTTCATTGGCCACACGCAGGCCGTATAGAATTCTGACTTCTCTCTTCCATGACTAAGGTGTTCGTTTCGTTGTGGCTAGACTTCCCTCTCACATCACAAAAAAATCTTAGCATTTAGAAATATAAAATAAAATCTAATTACAAAACTAATTGTAGAACCTTTAAACTAATTTGTAAGACGAATCTAAAGAGAGTAATTAAGCCGTGATTATCATATGGTTACTGTAGCATTATTTTATTAAAACATAGATTAATTAGACTTATTAGACTCACAAATTAGCACTCATTTGTCAAAAAAAAATATTTTGCACTTGAAATCAAGGAATAATATGCACAGTAGTACGGTACCCATAGAATAGTTAGCTACTACCTTCGTTGAGTACTTTAGTCAAACTTTGGCTACGGTTACTTGTTGAGTGCAGATATGACTTTACAGACAGATTAGTCCCCTGAAATTATACGTACGTACGTTTGCTATATGTTTTGTGAACGTACAATTTCTGTTCAATGTTGTTGATGTCGAAAACATCCATCACATTGTGACCGGGGAGAGCAGTAAGCTAAAAATTTTCATGGGAAAAAAAATTAAAACGGTGATGCTGAAATAGCACGTTCTCAAGTTTATTGCTCTCCAATCCAGGCTCTAGTTGAGCACCCTGGAGAAGTTCATACAAGCTGTGTAGTAGGATGTTGCTACACAAACCATGTCTTATTTAATCTTAGTTGTGTAGGTTGTTGCCACGCAACCCATTTCTTATTTAACTTCTACATGGTGTAAAATACTGAGTACTCGGTTTCCTCTCCTCATGGGCAGAAGACGACCCTGTAGTTTGTTCCGGCGGGGCAGGTGAAGGTGCTGGTGGCGTCGTCCTTGGGGTAGCTGTACGCGTCGGGGCAGAGCCCCTTGAAGAACCTCGAGTAGTTTGTCGGGCCACAGCTGTTGGCCGCCGAGCCGACGCAGCAGTACTCGTCGCGCTTGAACACGGGGCACGCGTTGTTGCACACGCCGTCCTGCCTCAGCTCCGGCGGGCACCGCGCCGTGACGTCCACGGCGCAGCGCGGGCCCCGGCTGCACCCGGACCCGCCGTCGGGGAGGAAGCTCATGGGCACGTTGAAGCCGTCGATGAGGGAGATGTCGAAGAAGTCGAGGTTGTTGAACTGGTTGAGCGCGAACTCGGCCAGCGTGTTGGGCGCGCGGCCGTAGCCCGCGCACCGCAGCACGCCGCCGCAGTCGCCCGTGCGGCACGAGCCGCGGCCGCTGCCGTCGAACTGGCACCCCGTGCGCGCCCAGATGCGCGCCGCCGTCGTGCCGGCGGGCACGTTGATGCTCCACGACTCGCCGCGGTTGAGCTGCCGCCCGCCGCCGACGGGCACGGACGCGGCCCACACGGTGTAGGGGCACTGGTTCACCACGGTGAAGACGGCGGCCTCGCCGGCCGCGGCGAGGAGGGCGAGGACGCCGACGACGACGGAGAAGCTGGTCATCACGGAACGCGCCATTGGAATGCAACGGACCGGAACTCAAAGGGTGGAAGTGATTGCTTGGAGTTGAGACGAACCGCGCTGGTTTTATAGTGGACGGGTCATCTGTTCAATGGATTGGGATGTGGAAAAATGATGGATTGGAAGATGTCACTGGTTGTTCGCGTGCACGCGTGATGGATTGATGGCTGCAAATCGTTGAACGTTCCCGTGGAATTTTGGCGAGAAGATTGACCAGGTAGCTGAGATTATTTGACGCTCATACAAGCTACTGTGGTACTAGGTCTAGTACTAAAGGACGTGGCGCCATACGCATGAGATTGCTAATTTAAACCGAGGGCTCTTAGGTACGCAGCTCTTGAACTGGCTACAACGGAACTATGACTTCAACAACTCAGAGTTGTTTGCGTGTTCCCGTGAACAAAAGAACATCATTTCTCAGCCACGCATGACGCATGTATCGATCATCATTATCTAAAAGAGGGTCAAATTCTGGCGACAGAATCGTTCGGTCGATGTCGTCAGGCGGCCAATGTGTACGTGTCACTGCGTCTTCCACCTTCGTTCTCCTTCGCTGCGTGATCTCTCGCTGCTACGCTTCGTCCTTGGCGGCGCTCCCAATCTCGGTCCACCACCGCCACCTCGCTAACCGCTCGTTTGGCACTCCCTTGCCACCAACCCTGCTCGCTCCGGCCGTCCGCCTAGCTTGCTGCTCGAGCAGCCTTTGAGCCGGCAGGCAGTTGCGCTGCGCCCTGCTGGGCCTGGGTGCACTTGGACTTGCAGGCTTGCAGCAGTCCCCGCACACTCGAGGCGCGAACTGCACGTTGGGCCACACGAGCTCGCGGCGCAGTTTGCAGCGCCGTCTGCCCATCGATCCATGTTACAAGCTGGCTTCATGAATGATTTGCACCAAGCGCAGCAATCCGCGTGTCAAGTGGTTGCCATCTCACGTTTTGCCTATCTGGAAGGTGGTTTCGGACCGGACGGGTGATGGCGTTGTGGTGCTTGGAAAATTGGAAGCGACTGCAGACTGGACAAATGTGGGATGAGCATAGGCCATACTTACCTGACCTGATCTGGCATCATGAATGATGCTTTGTACTCAAGATCTGATGAATCAATTAGCAAATCAGTGAATCACTATCTACTATATGTTCCTTGAAAAACAAATTAAACAACAAGCAAATATGCATGCTGCAAAAATATCGTAGCTATCTAGCTGAGCATAGTATAAAGATATGTAGCTTTCAGAATTCTGCTGGCGACTACTCCTAAGCAAGATGTGACCACGGCGACTGTTCGAAGTCTTATTCGGTTGTTCCTAGCGCAACCAGCAGCTAAGGCAGTCAATGTGCATGAGAAATTCCATGGAAACTTCAGAAGTCTTCTCATCCACTTGAAAATTCATATAAAAGTTGATCACTCTACTTTCTAATAGAGTCGTGAGTTCCGCAACACGAACATGAACGTCGGTCTTGTAGAATAATATAAACTCCATCACGAACATGTGGAACCCCGGTCTTGTGCTTGACACAATAATATAAACTCCATCATGAATATGAACGTCATCACTTTTCTGCTTCTTGCTCGACTTCAGCATCGGAGGGGATTATCCGCTTGCCTCTATCTCCTTTGCTACCGCCACCTCGGCCTGCTCGAGATTTCCGCGATGCATTCCGTTGTCGCGACTCACCTTGCTGTTGTTGTGGAGTCGTGCTAGCCTTTCACAGATGTCAGCCATTTCCAGATCAACCTCCTCCTCTTCATGATCTGCCTCTACACACCATCCTCTTCCGTCAAGCATCTAGGATCCGCTCCGAAAAGTTGCTTTCTATAGATGCATATTATAAGACAAAGATACACTTGATGATTATACTGATTTTGTTCTTCATCAACAAGTTGCCTTCTATAGATGCATCGTGGTCTATGCCAGTCGAAGAATCAATGCAATCAATTCTGCAGTTGGCATAAACACTAATTATCTGCACTCGGCGATGTCCAGATAGCAAGGAGTCACCATCCTTCATAGGGGCTTCTAGGGTTCCTTCATCCTAAATTTTCACATGTACCCATCTTGATGGATGCTTTGAACAAGGCTGATAGGTAAGAAGAGGGTGAGGACCAAGTTGTTTCAATTGGTTAAACTTGGCAAGTTTAGGTGTTCATGCGTCTCCTGCAACAATTCTTCTTTGTTGGGATGCTATAGACCCCGAAAAGCCTAGTTGAACTCGTTGGAGTCATTGCGCAGTTTGAACGCCCTCTTCATGCATGCTCGAAATGAAAACAATGAGGAAAAAAAACTGAATCTTCTTCTCATGCTCTAATATTTGTGTACAACAACTTCTTGAGCTACTTAAAACACGCGCGACACACACTGCTAATGAGCATCATGCGCCCACCAAATAGTGATGGATGTGACATTTTAAGAATAGATGTACATAACATATTTTGTTTGATATTTTTATCCAAAATATGTGGTGCTAGTGCTCATTTTTCAAGTCTACACGCACGCTCATTGTGGTCATGGGTGCTCTAATTAATAGTGTGAAAGTATACCAAACATGAAAATGAAAATTAATGCTAGTGTAATAGAATGTCTAAAGAATTTTTTTAATGGATTTTGTGTCGATGCAATCATTTGCTATCAATGTTGGTTTATTTAAAAAATAAACTCAAAATAGCCCTCTAGTATCTGAAGCTTATAACTTAGATCGATCATTGTGGCGTTGCCATGTGTCAACACACATGTATCACGTCTCTTAAGCATCTTTATGCGTGTAGCCATCAGTACTCGTAGATTGATTTTGCCCTTACTCATAGATTGATCGGCATGGCGTTTACGTCATTTTGTTTATACCATGCTGTGCGGACGAGCTAGTAGCTCGTTGGTAAGGCGGCCGGATGCCAGCCTGCCCACCCGAGTTCGACTCCGGTGCGCACCGGGAGCTTTTCCCCGCAAAAAAATTCCCTCGCCCCTCCTACTCAAAGCACAGGCTAAGGACCGACCGATCTCACACGGTCAAGGGTCCCTTGTGTACGGGTTAGGAGGGGGGTTCGGGAATTTTCTCGGCCTGTGTGAGAAGGTCTTCTTCTTACCGAAAAAATGCCGCAGGGGTGGCTTACCCCTCGCAGGTCGAGTTTTTTTGAGTGATCAGTTTGATACCATGCTGTCCAGAATAATTGTTACTCTCTACAACATTATTGAAAGCTGGATGGATATACGGCTACTGCTTAAAATCTTGTTTTAGAAATAATCTTACATTTGACCATCCTAGCGACAAACCAGCTGGGACAAAGGAAGGAATCAACGTGAAGTGAGCGAGCAAAGACGAATTGGTTTTTATCAGACAACGAAAATATGATGTATGTGACATCCTGGCCCAGCCCAAGAGGAATTTGGCCCAATAGAGGCCCGAACGAGCTGAGTGTGTTCGGAGTACTGTAGCGCGGCTACTGTAGCTCGCGAAACACTGTAGCGTCGGGAGGATAGTCCCATATCGCTCAGTGAGGTAGAGCAAGACCTGCTTAAAAGCCCGGCCAGAAAATGCAGTAACAATCGGGTTAACCCTTTTACGCGAAGCGAGGACGAAAGCGTAAGAGTTGTTGCTGTGAGGTGGGATCGCTCAATGTGCGAGCTCGTCTGGAGCCGTATTTTCGGCCTGGGATGTTACAGATGGTATTCAGAGCCGAGTCTCGCGGTTTCATGGGCGCGTACGGGTCAGTTGAGAAGGGTACGGTCGCCGTACGGGCGCAGGGACGCAGGTGCGGTACGCATGGCGCGTGTGCCCGACGTGACTGGGACACGGCATGGTACGTACGCTGCTAACTGGACGTACGGACGTGGCCAAGAGAGACGATCCTGTACGTCTGTCCCCTCGGGGTAAACTGGTCCGCTGCTCGACGAGGACGTCGAGTTCTAAGGGGGGAGGATTGTGACATCCTGGCCCAGCCCAAGAGGAATTTGGCCCAACAGAGGCCCGAACGAGCTGAGTGTGTTCGGAGTACTGTAGCGCGGCTACTGTAGCTCGCGAAACACTGTAGCGTCGGGAGGATAGTCCCATATCGCTCAGTGAGGTAGAGCAAGACCTGCGTAAAAGCCCGGCCAGAAAATGCAGTAACAATCGGGTTAACCCTTTTACGCGAAGCGAGGACGAAAGCGTAAGAGTTGTTGCTGTGAGGTGGGATCGCTCAATGTGCGAGCTCGTCTGGAGCCGTATTTTCGGCCTGGGATGTTACAATGTAAAACTGCCACATATTTTATTTCTCGTTGATGCAAAACTGCCCACCAGTCTTTCTTCTACACTAAAATTCTATGATTAGCGAAAATCATGCCCTGAAAATGGTTTCTTTATTAGAGTTCAAGAGTTTAAACTTTTGACGCTGGCATTCTTTATTGGAGCTCAAGGAGTCTGAACTTTTGATGCTGGCATTTAACCAACAGATTCTTGTTTGAACAATAAGTATCCTTGAAAAGAAAAATGAGAACAACAAAATCGCTATCTCATGCCATCATCGATAATATTGTTCTGATTGTCCGCATGCATATGACAAATTTTACAGGTCCTATAAAAACGATTGAAAATGCAACGCATAACCTCAGCTTAGGAAACCTGGGCGAACTTTTTTTGAACGAACTGGAGGGGCAAGCCCCTACAGAATTTTATTGATTATTAAGGTGTTTAAACAAAACAGAAAAGCAGAAAAAAAGAAAAAAGCTACTACAAAGTATCTACAATCCATTGTTTAAGTCGCTGGACATGCTTGCTCTTAGCTCTATGTTGAACGACCAACTCGAGCTCTCTGAAAAAATACTCTCTGCAGTTCTGAACCGTTGGGTCAATATTATTAAAAATCCACTTGTTTCTTGTAACCCAGATGCTCCAACTCATCAGGATGATTATATCCATGTAAAAAGGAACTGCCAATCTCCTCTTCATTCTCGTTACTATTTGCAAAACTGGAATGTTGCTTGGCAGAACAAGGCCAACTGACTGCCAACAATGTTTGGCAAAATTGCATCTAATAAATACATGTCTCAAGGTCTCCTCTCTCTGCAGTATGCAAAGCTCACAGGTGTATGAGTCCAGAAACATATTTTTCCTTCTTAATAATCCCCTTGTGTTAAGCCTGTCATGCATCAAAAGCCAAAAAAAAGACCTTGTGTTTGGGCTGGCAAGATGACCTCCATAGCCATTTAAATGCTGGATGTGTAGGCATGTGCCCTGAGAGGTGCTTGTACATTTTAGAACAAGAATATAGCCCATTCTGACCCATATGCTTCCATATATCATGATTGTTTTGTAGATCCAGCTGATGGAGTAACACTTCCAACTCTTGATAACCTGGGCGAACTTACAATGATTACCGGTAAATATTGGGGATCGCATTAAAATCAACCAGTTTCATATAAAAGTTGATCAGTGTTGCTAGCACAAGACCACGTAAGAACTATCGGTGCTAGTGGACGTGCGCGTGGCGCAATCAACAGCTAAGGCGGTCATTGTGCTTGAGAAATTCCATGGAAACGTTAAAAGTTTTCCAGCCATCAGTGTGCCTCGTGCGCAGTCGTGACTCGTGAGCAGCTGGTGGCATTTTCCAATCCGCCAATTTCCCACGTCCCAATCCAGTCAATAGTCCACCTATATCCTTCCACTATAAGACGCAGCTCGTCTCGTCTCAAAGCACCACCGCCTTCGCGTTCTTGTTCCAATGGCGCGCTCCGTGATGACCATCAGCTTCGGCGTCGCCCTCGCCCTCCTCGCCGTGGCCGGCGAGGCGGCCATCTTCACCGTGGTGAACCAGTGCCCCTACACCGTTTGGCCGCGTCCGTGCCCGTCGGCGGCGGGCGGCAGCTCAACCGCGGCGAGGCGTGGACCATCAACGTGCCCACCGGCACGACGGCGGCGCGCATCTGGGCGCGCACGGGGTGCCGGTTCGATGGCAGCGGCCGCGGCTCGTGTCGCACTGGCGACTGCGGCGGCGTGCTGGGGTGCACGGGGTACGGCCGCGCGCCCAACACGCTGGCCGAGTTCGCGCTCAACCAGTTCAACAACCTCGACTTCTTCGACGTCTCCCTCATCGACGGCTTCAACGTGCCGATGAGCTTCGTCCCGGCCGCCGGCGGGCCCGGGTGCCGCAGCCGCGGGGTGCGGTGCGCGGCGGACGTCACGGCGCGGTGCCCGCCGGAGCTGAGGCAGGACGGCGCATGCAACAACGCGTGCCCCGTGTTCAAGCGTGACGAGTACTGCTGCGTCGGCTCGGCGGCCAACAGCTGCGGCCCGACAAACTACTCGAGGTTCTTCAAACAGCTCTGCCCGGACGCGTACAGCTACCCCAAGGACGACGCCACCAGCACCTTCACCTGCCCCGCCGGGACAAACTACAGGGTCGTCTTCTGCCCCTAGAGACACGACGGAAGCAGAGGAATAAGAAGACGACTCGTGTTTGAAGTTTACACTTTAAACTGAATGTAATAAACTGGCTGTGCCATACTTGTATATGTACGATATTACTGTCTTAGCGACTGTAATCAACTGGAGAACTAAAAACGCACGGGAAAGTCACGCACGATTTCTATAAGAGAATAAATTGGATTCGAAGTTTCGTGCAGATATATAGTAGCACATATATGCTGAATCTCAGTGTTTTCCTAAACGGTCCTAAACGGCCGTTTAAACAGGTTTAGACGGTAAACGGAGGTCAACCGCACAGTTTAGGGCCTGGGCGGGCTTCTAAACGCGTCAACGGATTAATCGGTCAAAAACGGGGAAAACGGGCCTGGACGACCTGAACGGAACGGCATCTGGACGGCCTGGACGACTCCTGGACGGCCTGGGCGTCCCGTTTACGCGATGGCGAGGCGAGGCGGCAACTGAAATCTTCGGGTGCGCGAGGAAGTCAAGCAAAGGATGAGAAGCCAGATCGATGCCGGAGACGAACAAATCACAGCCGCAAGAACAGCAGTGACGATTGACGAAAGACAAATCGATCGGGAGACATCTCCAAAAAGCAAAGGAGGAGAATCAAATCACAGCCGCGTCCTTGCTCGCGGCCGCCGCCGTAGTTGGCCCCCGCGCGCGGCCTGGCGACGCGCCGTCCATCCCATGCTCGCGTCGAGGAGCAGAAGAGCAACAGCAGCAGGGGAGCGATGGGGGCGGAGAGCAGGGACTGCAGCCTGCACGGGCAAAGGCAGGCGCAGAGGGAGGAAGAAAGGGAGGCGTGGGTGACTGATGAGTGGTGGCCAATGGGGAGCGATGCTATGGCTAGTGCCTTCCGTGTAGATAAGGTAAGGGTTTGGTGGGCTGGGCCTTTCTCATGGGCTGGGCTGTTCAGCATATTCTCCTCTTCTTTCTCCTTTTCCTCTCTTTTATTTTCCTTATTCTTTCATTTTCAGGTGCTACAGTAGAAAAACGTTTAGCCCGTCTAAACGCCGTTTAATGGCGTCTAAACCGATTAAACACTAAACGATGGGTCACCGACTGTCTACCGTTTACCGTTTAGGAAAACATTGATGCTGATGCAACGACCTGGATTATTTCAAGAACGACACGCAAACTGGTTAGGTTCATTGTGGTGGAACTAACTCACCTGGGTTCAAGCCTCAAACTTAAAGAAGTTTTACGGTGCCTTATACCACCAAGTATATACTAGTAATATTTAAAGTATATACAAGTGGTATTTAAAATCCGACTAGTATATACTTCAAATACCACTAATATCACTAGTATATACTAGTGGTATAGGATACCGTAAACTCCTCCAAACTTAGCGCGTGTGTTGCATTTAAGTAGCGCTCCTAAATGTAAGGTGTGCATGTGTGTGTTCATAGAGATTCGAATGCGTTTGTGAACATCTATCATTATACTAAGTTACTTCGAAAAAAAATTGCTGGGCGTCTCATTTCAGGAGATTGGTAGGCAAAAGCACGTTTCATTTCAGAAGATTGTCGGTCAAAAAAAGGTGTGTGCTGCCTCTACACTCAGTTACTTCGCAAAAAAGAAAAGCTTGCTTTGTGTTTAAAAATAGGGAAAATAAAATTGCTAAATCATGCTCGGGCATTTCGAGATTGGCATACAAAAAAGTGGTGAGCGAGTAGGCCTGACAATATGTCTTTCCGATCCTTTGGACTTCATAGCCCATATGGACCCTAAGGCTCTTTTAGACCTCGGATTCAGCCAGCCCACTGGTCACGCCTATAAGCGAGTGACTAACTGACTACAATGAAGCTCCTGCATCAAGTTAAAAGACTTGGTGTTTTAAAGTTGGAAGTGAAAGACCACCTAAAACAAGAAAAAAGAGTCAAAGACCAACCCAACAAAGGCAGATCCAGCGGGAAGCCCCCCTCCTGCTTCTTCCTCCAATTTGTTACTGATGTGACGTATCAAAAAACAATGATCTATTTACACATGTCAATAGGTTTAGTCATCTTCAATGCAATTTACTCTTATCATAATTTATAAATTTTCGAATCGCCGTGTGCATGATATAATTTGAAAAAAAATAGCAGCAAGAAAAACATTCAGAAATTGGGCATAATCATTTGGTAAGCTCTATTTTCCAGCGGCCATGCGTTAACACTCGGGAACGGCAGCCCTCGTGTGCTGCACGATCTAGATCCTGCAGCAAGGGAACGCGACCGAGAGCGGGTTCGGGCGTGCGTAGGACCCACCATGACCGGCTAAAACACGTGCGGCGGGTTCGCTCCCCATTCCATTTCCCCGCTTCTCTCTCTCGCTCTCTTCTCGCGAAATCATCCATGGTCTCACCGCCGGATGAGGGAATCTCCAGCGAGGAGGAAACCATGCTTCGTCTCCTCGTCTCCCGGTAGCTATTCCTCGCCTCCTCAATTGATATGCGTCGGAATCCCTGTGATTCATGGACTTATTTGCGATTTTTGTCTCCGCCAGTTCTAGGGTTAAGCAGCCAGGAGTGGCCGGCGAAGAGCCCAGGTCCGTCGGATTGGGGTCAGATTTGTCTTCCATTTCTCCAATCGACTTCCCCTCTTCTCGATCCCCATTGACCTGTTCTAGTCGCGGGCAACAATTCCGACCACCGTGACTCAAATTGCAGTGATCCTCTTTCCAAACCCGGCCTAGTTGCTTTGCCTTGTTGCACGCCTCGCCTTCGGGCTCAATCTCTTGACCATCTGATCGTTCGATTTTGCTGGAATCGCAACGATGTCGAGGTTGAAGCCGAGCCCATGGTCGCTGCCTGCAAGCTGAGTGCGCCGAGCTGGGGACCCCGTCGCGGATGGGCTACGTTCTCTTCCCATCCGGCAGCTGTGCGTCCAGACCCCATCTTAGTGTGGTGAGCATGCCATCCTCCCCGTTGTGTCTCCCTGCTGTGTACGATTGGATGTTTTGGTGCCCTCCACCTGTTCGACCAAATGCCGCAACCGGCGTTACTGTTCCCTAGTGCACCACCGCCTTGGTCGTTTGTCTGTAGTTAGAATAGCTTGTGTAGGCTGTGAATTTTTTTTTCCCGTAGGTTTGTCGTTCAACTTGTGGTTTGTTGACCAATAGCAGAGCTTAAATTTGGACAGGATGCTGCCATGAATTCTTGCGAAGCTTTGGCTCTATCAATTCATTAGGAAAGAATAGTGCAACATCTGTATCAGTTTTCTTTTAGGAATTCATTCTGCACATTTCATTTATTACTAGCACATCCACGAGGTATTTTCAGCAACCTTTTGGTACTTGTGAGTGGTAATAGTTAGGGTTTCAGGTTTTGTTTTGACCCATTGGGTTAGTTTGAACATTAGCTCGCTATTGGATTTGGTTACACGAAAGCACATGATTTTGAGTAAAATACTAGTTCAGTTTCTAGAGCTGCCTACGAGTTTATTTTGCCAATAGGTTACTTTTTGGATGTTGGATTTGACTGGACATCACGCTACCTGTCCTCTGAATTCCAGTTTCTTCTGATTTAGTTTAGATGCAAGTTTCACTTTGCCATGTCAATCGCTAGTTTAGATGCAAGTTTGATATTTAAAATGCTATGCGTCCAATTGCATATTACACACAGTCATGTACATTTGATCATGTACCTTACATTGATATCCTTTTAGGGAAAAATTGGATATAACATGTCTTTTTTTTTGAGCAACAGGAATATAACATGTCTTGATGGTCCTTTTTTATGTAGTTCTGCTATATACTATCTCTTAGTGTTCATTGAGATTAAACATTAGTCCACAGATTGAGGCTTTGCGCATAATGAATGAATAGTTTGGAGTGGAAACATTAGTATATGATCGATGATTTTGTTTGGCTGTCTCTATATATGCTTTGTAAAAAAGATGCTTCCGAAATTAAGAAAACTGCTCCCAATATTGTCTGAATTGCTTTCAGATATTCAATATAAAATCTTAGTAGAAAATATTTAAGAAATGCCATTATTCTTGTGTTCACATGTAGAGACTTGCACACATAAAGCATTTCTAGCAATTTTTAAGTAATTCTTTATTATTATCTAAGATTTTTATTGTTCAATAAATTTTGTTGTATCTGGATGCTGTATGTACAGGGCAGCTCAGGAATATGATCCCTGGCATTTTTATTTATCTGTGATTCTAAAGAAGAATCATGTGCTGGCCTTTTCGTATTGTACAGATATGTGTGCCCCTGATGTACATTGCTGCTCTTTTTATTTCTTTTAGGTAATGGCTAGGGGAAACAGCTGTACGCATTTACCTTTTAGATCTAGAAGGAATCAACAAAAATAAAAGGTGTTTTCTATGCACACATACTGCATGCATTTTATGTACTTCAATGTAGATGAACATTTCAATATTGTGGGTAGATTAGTACCCGGTTTTGGGCTCCAGATTCCAGGGCTATGGCAAGTGTGCGGAGACAATGCTTTTGATTAAGATCTTCAGGGACACTTGAGGATAATGTAGAGTAGTCTTTTACTGGCTATGCAATTCTGTGTCTTTAAACTGGCATCATAGTGTCATGGATTTCATATTTTTACATGTCTTTTGTTCAGAAGCTGATGAAAGAAGCTAGTGACCTTTTTTCAGCGTGCAAAAAATGCAATGCAAGCATAGCTTTTAACTCTCCTTTTGCGGTGAGGCATAGCTTTTAACTGAAGCTTCTGATTTGCTTTTTGAAGGAAACTGCTGAAAGCAGATTCGGTGAAAGGTACGTTTTTTTCTGTTGTCCTCAGTGATATTAGTTTTTTGGACATTATACTTTTTTGTTGTTTAAGATTAGTGCTCTTTTTATTATCTATATATAGTGTATCCTCCACGTCTACTATTGAACGTATCATGTTTGAAGCCTGCCATTTGCCCATTTCCATGTTAAGTAATGTAGTATTCTTGTTCTGTGTTGGTATTTGATTCTTACATGGACAGAGCACTAGTTCTAGTCATATTTTGATGCTTTTAGAAATTAACGGCTTCATTTGCTGAAAAAAGGAATCTCTGTGCACTTTAATTCATTACTAGTAGCAAATATATATTGCATTAGAAAGCATTTTATTTGACATTCAAAGCATTTTACATAGGCTTCTGTTAAGCACTTAAATTCATTACCAATAGCAAATATATTCTACGTAGCAAAACCATTTTATTTGATATTTAAAGCATTTTGACGGGACCTATGAAGCAATTTAATTCATTGGTTCATTCCAATTAGTATGAGGTTATGAATCTAAAGGTGGAATTATTCATCATTGGTACTCCCTAATTTTACAGTGAGAGTGCAGCCTGATTTGTTCTCATTTATTTCTTCCCAGCACACAGTTCTCGATGTTGACTACATGTCTAGTTCATAGTTGGTTGCCTTGACTGAATTGTGATTTAGGTCACAGATTGGAGATTTCCATTCGAGTGGCATGAAGTTGTAATGGTGTTAGCTCTGCCCATTTCCATGTTTTATGCATTTATTTGATACAGAAATTTATGTAGAATACAGTTCAGGACTTTATATTTTTGTGTCCTTTTTTTTTTTGTTCACTGTAAAGGTTGGTCACAAAAGAGAATATATGCTACACCTTCACGCCAGCAAGCATTTGTATCAGGTCAGCAAGCATTTTCTCTTTATTTCAGCAAGCATATCTATCGTACATCTAATTTTCGCACATAAGTGATCACACATTGATCATAGATGGCCAATATTCTGTTTTGCAGGTGTAGATGCGTTGCTAGTTTGCCATGTAAGCAAGTGTTAAAGATGCAAATTTGTGGAAGTCCACATATTTTCTGGAGCAAGAAACAAGAAGTGTCCTGCAAATTAGATCTGAATATGTAAAAGTAGTTGGTGGGCAGGCAATTTTGCGTATCTTCTCTTTTTTGTGTTCTTCAAATTGGATCTGAATATTGTTGTTGAAAAGCAAGTGTGTTTTGTGAATAAGTTATCTGGCATTAGCGCCTTTCTTGCATTTGGCCTGAAGCAAATTGGATCGTGATGGCAAATGGATAAGCCTCGATCTTAGTGCCGTTTGACGCCTGTGGGCAGCTTGAGAGCCTGGACGAAAAATAGAAAGGTCAAACATAGTCAGACGTGCGGGCGTCAGCGGGCTTACCAAAAATAGGCTGCCGTGCCAGAGGCCTAACGCACGGCGGCCGTGCGTTAGCGCAGTCCTAATCATTTTTGCCGGTGTTGCAGCACCGCGTTACCGCAGCCACAGGATAACACACTCCCTCCCCTGTTTCTTCCCATCACCAATGGCGATGGGTGGCTGAAAAAAGAGTCCACGTCCCCAAACCGCCCTCCCCATGGCTCCCCTCGCCTCCCTTCCTCTCCCATCCCGCGCCCATCCTCCTCGCGTCTTCGCCGCCCGTACCACCCGCTGCGGGCCGCTGCCGCGCGTGCTCAGCCCATCGCCGTCCGCGTCCCCGCTCCTCTCCTCCGCCTCCGCCAGCTTTCCCAGTGGCCGGCCCGCTTCCTGCAACGTCGCACGCGAGCTCCGGCGGGATACCGGACGGTAAGATGCCCGATTCCCGCTTCTACCTCAATGCAGGTTCGTGTGGTTGTCTGGTTGATTGCGGTGGTTCGGCTCTGCTGCTGGCTTCAGCACCAGTGAATTTTTGTGTCAGGTTGACTTCAGTCAACTGCGCTGAACATGTAGGCTTAGGTGACAGGAATAAATACGCAGTTGGAGAGTGGAAGCACGTATGCAAATCATGTGTTTTGGTAGCTTAGACGGTTCAATTTGGGTGCCAACCAATTGGGTCAATCAGTCAGAGTCAGGAGGCCATGCAGAAATGCTTACGAGTCCCTGATCCAAATTGGCATTGTGTATGGCACTTGGGATGATTGGTGATCATCACATTCACAAGTACAATCTACATATGGATATGATGATTTCAGTGCATTGCTCAAAGATTCACAATAGAAATGAATGAATAGGGTCGTTACTGATAATACATCACTATGTGCATTTTGTTGTATGGCACGATCAGAATGACTTAACCTTGTCCTTGTCCTCGTACAGGCATGCACTCAAGCCGATGCCGCTGGACCAGTCCCATTGTCAAAGACACTCGCAGATCTCAAGGATTCCTGCTGGCGATTTCTCAGGCCGCATACAATTCGTGGAACTGCTTTGGGATCCATGTAACATGCTCCCATTCTAGTCAAATTTATACTGATTAAACAGACCACAATGTTTTTAGGTACTGATGTCTTGGTTTTGATGCAGAGCTTTGGTTGCTAGAGCCTTGATAGAGCATCCGGAACTGATCAATTGGATGTTAGTATTCAAAGCGTTCTATGGGCTGGTAGCATTGATCTGTGGCAACGGTTATATAGTTGGGATCAATCAGATCTATGACATTGCTATTGACAAGTATGTATAATCCATGGATGGCCTCTATTGTTTTAGTACCTTCACATGCTGAAATTTATATGTTGTGACAAATTATCATTTAAAGTATAAAGTAAACATTTTCAACTGTTTTCTGGTACATCTACCATATCTGATTTTGTGCTATTTAACTAACAGGGTAAACAAGCCATATTTACCTATTGCTGCTGGTGATCTCTCAGTTCAGTCAGCATGGTTGTTAGTGATATTATTCGCAGCTGCAGGATTTTCTATTGTTGTAACGAACTTTGGTCCTTTCATTACCTCTCTATACTGCCTCGGTCTATTTCTTGGCACTATATATTCGGTTCCTCCATTCAGACTGAAGAAATATCCAGTCGCTGCTTTTCTTATAATTGCAACGGTATTTTGCTCCTCCCAATTTATATTTATATCACCAATGATTGTTGTTTTTACCTTTTATGTTTTAGATCATTCTTAGCATAATTGATGACAAAGTATTGCAGATAGATTATGCAGGGTAAAATAAATCTTATGCGAAAACAAAGGCATCACAGGAAATAGTGTGCAGTTCTATTTATTCAAAACGGGACACATAAATCATCATTCTTAACATAAATTCAAACCTTATGGGAGCACCTAACTCATTTTGTTCAAAACTCATGGGACTAACATATTATGAGATTTGTCCATGTACTCCCTCCAGACACAAATAAGCAACATATTGGGTTGCATACGTTCAACAAACCTAAAGTTGCTATTTGGAGACCGTGTCATAATTATGGTTTTACATAGCATCCTTACAAAGATGGAGAGTTCGAATGTAGCTTAGCAGAATCCTAATGGCAATGGTAACAAACCTATTTGTTAGCTAAGCATGAGTTGGAGCTACAGTCCTAATATCTCATAGACAAGTCTGTCCCTGCATGCTTGTGCATTCAATTTTTGCTTTTGTGGATATGGACCCTTATAAGGCTCAAGGCTTTGGGACTGAAAGGCTTTGTTGTTATTGTTGTTGTTGGGACTATATAAGGGTGGTTACAAATGATTAGATTAGTGGAGCAAGTTTTTGGGCAGAAAAGAGCGTGAGAGCTACCTCATCTCTACTATTCTTCTTTCAACACCCTTTTGTTTTCCCTGTAACATGTTTCTTTCTTGTTGGACCTTGTAATAATTAAGTACTGGTAGCTTGCTTCAAGTTTTAATCCATTTGTTTGCAAGAACTGTTACCTACCTAGGTAGCTCCCTGTTTTCCCAACTACTAGCATACGATGCACATTAGTACAATGCAATTTATAGCTTATCGTTTTTTTTTTCCTGTTTATACTTCATGATCTATCAAGACTTGTATATTTAAATACAAACACTCACACAATACACATATCTTTTTGACAACCCAACTTTCAATAATGTTGATTAGGTTCGTGGTTTTCTTCTCAACTTTGGCGTGTACTATGCTACTAGAGCTGCACTAGGTCTTACATTCCAATGGAGGTAAATAGTTGCTGGAATTTCTTTTGGAATTTTTTACGCATTTAAAATTGTATCTTGGTATTTGATACCGCCTTATACTTGATAAAAAGCTGTGAAAGTTCTGTACTTCTCTTGGATCTCATTGCAAACAAACATCTCTTTATGTCTAATGATATCTTTCTGTCTGCAGCTCTCCTGTTGCATTCATTACATGCTTTGTGACATTATTTGCTTTGGTCATTGCTATAACCAAAGATCTCCCTGATGTTGAAGGAGATCGCAAGTGAGTTCCTAACTTTACGTAATTATTTCATTCTCTAGCAAAAGATAGTGCATTTTGTGATCAGTGTGGTGCATCACTGGTAAGGTAGTTCACATCCTACTATTGAATGAAAAGAGAAGAAAATAAATCGTCGAAGCACATACATCTCTGCACATTCTTATTGAGGGTCATTACAATATTCAGACTGGGAACTACAATATATCGTCAAAGCACCTAGTTAATTCATGAGCTTCTGGTATTTGTGTTATATTTGTTCAATTTTGGAAAGTGACCGAGTCAGGATGGCTTCAAGATGGATTGAAGATCTTAGCCTGGGAAAAAACTGATCTAAAATTGAGGATAGTATAAATAAAGTATTCCCTAAAGACTAGGAAAAAGGGACAAAGCTTGTAGGTAATCCGCTATGAGCGAATATGAGCTCTAAGTCAATTATTGAATGAGTTTTACTTAAAATTGAACAGCGGCAGGCTGCAGCTTGCGACAGTTTTGTTAAGCCTTTTTTTTCTTAGAAATATCAATGGTTGAATTACTGACGTTATATTATAATGTGTTCCCCCATCAGGTACCAAATATCAACCTTGGCGACAAAACTTGGTGTCAGAAACATTGCCTTCCTTGGCTCTGGTTTACTGGTAGCAAATTATGTTGCTGCTATTGTTGTAGCCTGTCGCATGCCTCAGGTTACCTTACTACTTTATCATTCTTTCCTCCTTGTAGTATATCGTTGCCTTCAGATTTCACTTCTTCAACTGCAGCAGATGCTTAGATTATGGAAGTACACATAAGGACAGTTATAGATGTATAACCTACAATGACTATTTATATAGTACACTAACAAACATTCTTAGAACTTAGAGAATATAAAGTCCTTATAGAAACATAGAAACGTTCATATTCTGACCATAACGATACGCAGTATCCGCCCAATAGCTTTTGTGTCCATACAAATTTCCGTAACAAGTTGTTAATTTTGTGTGTTCAGTTTTAATGCTGCTACGTGATCCCTGTTGTATTGATGGTGCTGTTCCATTTTGCAGGCATTTAGGCAACCTGTAATGGTTCCTGTGCATGCTGCCCTTGCTGCTGGTTTGATTTTCCAGGTACATATGTTGATTACACTATTAAAAGTGCAATGACATCATGTGTGATTAGAGTTTCAACTAGGGTACTATTAACTATACTCCAAGTTCAGCAGTGCCCTGTAATACTTAGCTATTGTTGTTGGATAAGACTACATAGTGCATTTGTAAGTTGGGAACATATCTGGTGGAAACCAACCACTTCGTGCAAACTATGGAAACTTCAATCTGAGCCACACGATCTTGATCCAAGGGGGCACTCAGGAGAGGTGGGAGGGGTGATTTGCAGGCTTAGGGAGGTGGAAGGGGTGATTTACAAAAACGACTTTGCAAATCACCCCTCCCACCTTTCCTGAGCGCCCTTTTGGATCAAGATCTTGCGGCTCAGATTGAAGTTTCCATAGTTTGCACGGAGAGGTTGGTTTCCACCTGATACGTTCCCTTGTAAGTTCTTACTTCTTAGGTCCAGGGGCTTAAAGTGCAATGTTTTCGGTGAACAAAATGGAATTGCATTAGGTTGTGGGGTTTAAAGTGCAGTGTTCAAATTATTATCGTACTGCTTAAGCAACATTGCGCAAAAACTCAAAAGAAGCTACAACTTCTATCCCATTGAGAATAAATGATTTCAGACGCAGCTAGTATCTGACCAGTTTTCCATGGCACGTCTTGTTGTTCTAACTTGTTTGTTCCATGCTTTCAGACATGGGTTCTGGAGCAAGCAAAGTACACTAAGGTGACGGTTTTTTTTCCCGTAACTAGCATTCTTCACATCTATAGTTTAGACATAAAACTCAGTGATTGAAATTTCTAGGAAAATCAGCCGCAAAAGTAATTCTGACATTGGTAGTTGCCTTCATCTGTTTGCAGGATGCCATTTCGCAGTATTACCGGTTCATATGGAATCTCTTCTATGCTGAATATATCTTCTTCCCACTAATATAGAGGTAACTTTTGTGGCTGGCATTCATCAGGTGTTTTAATAGTAATTGATGGAACCCGTATTTATTTTATTTGCATATAAATCGCCCGTCTTGGCAGTCCAACATAGGCACAGCCTAATCGATGGAAGCAACCCAATAAAGAAGGGTGCAAGAACTCTGAATCAAATATGCCAGCATAGGTCTTTTTTGGGGTATAAAGCGGGAAGATCGTTGTGCATATTCTGAATAGAGGGCGATAAAGCAGTGATGCTACAAGAATCGTGAAGGCCTTTTAGGAGCTTTGGAGGTTTTAATATGCTGAAGGTTCTCTAGGAGCAGTGATACTAGTTGAGTAATTTGTGTCATCCAATGGAACCAGTTCGCTGCAGGGCCTTGGCCCTCGGAACTTGTTACAGAGGGCTTGAGGAGAGCGCAGGTTGGAAGCTTGTGTTATGACTTGATTGTAACGCAGGAGGTAAAGCCTCTTCCGTAACAACTGCCAAGGTTAGCAAGTTTGCGTCTCTTTTGAAAGCAATCATGAATCGTGGCGGTCTGTCGGTTTAGGATACCTGTAGTTAGCACTTAGCAAGATGTCTGCTCGCTGCGACGTTGCATATATTTCTCGATCATCCGCATATGTGTATGTAAACTGACTGACCTCTTCTTTTGCACAAGTGTTGTACTACGGAGCTTTCAGCTCAACGGAATCATGCATAGAGGACGTAAGTTATCAACACTTTTTTTTTTCGAAAAATGAGCAGGAGCACTGCTCTTTCATTTAGTTATCAACACTTTTTTCATTCTCTCGCTTGGACAAGAGAAAGCGTAGTCCAGCGCGGTGCCGTAACAACTGCCAAGGCTAGTCAGTTTGCGTCTCTTTTGAAGGCAAATCATGAATCGTGACGGTATGTCAGTTTGCGTAGTCCAGCACGGTGCCGAGATGGCTGCTGCCACGCTATACTGCGCGGCCGGTGCGTAGGGATGCATGCGGACAGGCCAGGCGAGACGAGGCAGACCACACGAGACACGACCGGCCAGTCGGGTTGGTCCCCGACTCGCGTGATGGGGCACTGGCGCGCACGCTCGAGGAGTGGAGTCTGTTTCCGCGACTCCCCGGGGACAACCGAGACGGGGGGCTGCTCCCGGCGCCGGCGCGGTGGGCACACAGGCAGGCAGGCTCCCGGCTCCGCAGCCGCTGCTCCCGGGGTTCTCACCGGCCGCACCAAACGCAGTTAAAGTCGTCCGCGTACCTCCTGATCTTTTCCTTGTGTCGTTGATCGAGGCAGCGTGAAACGGGGCTGGGTACGACGAGACGCTGCCGCGAGTCAACGTTACGGCCTCAGCGACGGCGATTCCTCGTCGTCTCCGGCGAGTCATACATAAACCCGGTTCGTGGTTGGAGTACCGACAACAGAGGACGGACGATGCAGAGTCTCACAGTCTCGATGCTCTGGAACAAAACACGACTTCAGCTAGAGGAGCATGATTTTCAGACAGAGGTTTCAGTACTGCGCTCGCGCTGTGGGGGCGGGAATTTTGGACCCGTGCGTGATTGGTCCAGCACCGTATCATCATCACCTTTTCTCTCTCTGTCCTGTGCGTGCTGTCCGGCTCCCTTTAATCTCAAAAGGGGGGAAAAGGAAAAAAGCGAGACATGGGCAAAACTACTGAATTTAGTTCACGTGTTCCGTTCACGTAATGTCAAATCTCATACGGTTAGCAGTAAGGGAGTATCGTGACAGTTGCAGAATAAGGTAGTAGAGAAATACTAAGAAAACAATTTTGCATGCGAGAAGCGTCAATACACATCAAACCACAAGTTAGTGAACAACACTTTTGGAAATCTTTCATTTGCTTGCTGCCTTGAACCGGCACATGTGATACGGTATCGGCCAGGGGATCGGAAAAAGGTGTGACGGATCTAATAATTCATAAGCGAATCGGTCTGTAACTTGGGACGATCCATTGGTATACAAAAATAAGGCAGTTGCTATTGTCGGTCGCCTGAAAACAAGAAATTTTTCAGTCGACGAAGCTGACCATATGATACAAATCTGACGGCTATATTTTGTCCCAATTCCTTTGTCATTTGTCTAAACACATGGGCTCATAAGTCTGATTCGGATGGGCAAGCTGTCGACTGAATGGAAGATAAAATTCAGGCGCTTGACGCAGAGGAAAACTGCAAAAATAATAGGGCATCAAACGGCATTCCTTTTGTTTATGAAATTTTGCGGGCCAAAAAGTTTCATGTACACGGCACACACGAATTTTGTTCCTTCCGTAGTTCAGTTCCTTCAAAAGAATAAATTCCACTAGATTTGTGGTTCCACCTAAAGTTTTGGTGGCATTGGTCACTGGTACAATGTATGACCATCTCTACAGTTTATACGTAGAGTCGTTTGGTTTATGCCCTGTCAACGAATTGTATAAATAGATTTCATAAGCCGGTGAAGTAAAAAAAGGAGTGAAAAAAACAGCTTCATCATGCTATACTCGGGGTGTTCGGTTGGAGGATGCAGTTGCAGTTGCAGTTTCAATAGTGAGAGAGAACACTGTAGCGGAGGATTCGCGCACTGTAGCAAATCAGTTTACTGTAGCAGCAGCAGCAGCAGCAGCCAGAGGAAAATCCTCCGGCCGAACACGCCCATGTGAAAATAAATCGGAGCAAGCCGTGCTAAACGAGCCGATGATTAAAATAATTTATTTTAACATTTAAGTGCTAATGTTGATTAAAAAAATCGATCTACTAATCAATGAGCTACCTTGCCTTTGGTGTGATTCATTTAACCAGTAACAATCAAACGGGCGGCCGTTACAGCATGCCAATTAAGAGTCCAACCAACACACAGAGTGGCCACAGAGTGTGCCCACAGAAACACGCTGGCCGGTCTTCTGCGCTCCTCTGGAACCTGCACACTTCACACTGCACACCTAATCGAGCCAGCCAGCCCGTCAGTCAGTCGCCACGCTCCTCTTGCTACCACGCTTCCAGTGTTCAAAGGCTCCTCCTTTTCACAACTCTTTCTTTAATCTTCCATGTCATGTCCCCGAGAAGCTGAATTGGATCTGCGTCCGCGGCACGGGCCGCGCTGATCCCTGGGTCAATCGCTCGCATTTCCTTAATCCCGTGTCCCCGCGCTTTGATCGCAATTTCTTGGAGGTGTTCAGCTTTCAAGAGCGCTTAATTATGAAGTGTAGAGTTAAACTTCCAAGAAATTCGTAAACAAAAAATATTAAGCCTCCAAGAAACAGAAGCTCGAGCGACTCCAAAACCAAGAACACGCGGCTCCAGCACCTCCTTCGATTCTTTGCGCACTGCTGCGGGAGAGGGAGGACAGAGAGCTCCCCGTTTCCCATACCATCGCGCATCGGGAGCTGCTTTTGCAGTGGTCCAGTTGCCAGTCGCAGACTCGCAGTTCTTCTCCCTCCCATCGTCGGTGGCGGCGCCCGTGGTCATCCACTCGCCGCCCTCGCTCCCGTCAGGCGGCGGCGTGTTCTCGGTTACCTCTGTCTGTAGCGAATTCCTCCCCTCGTGTGCTTGGAGAGGGCGGCTCTTCTCTGAGGACAAAAATCAGGTGCCCATTTCCTCCTTTCTCGCTGGCTTGTTCTCTTTCTCTTGTACTGTTGTTGAGATTGCGACGCGCTTTTGGAGCCTTGTGATCCTTTCTGCTCGTGACTCTTTACCGACCGAGGTTGCTTACAAAGGGGTGGCATTTTAGCTGTTGAAGTGTTCTTGAAGCCTTGTTCGTTGTTCGCCTGAAAATTTCTGGGTGTGTGCTTCTCGCTTCTCTTATTTCTCGTTTTTCTTTGTCTTTTGGGGAGTTCACCGTTCCGTATTGTCTGTCCTTTCCATGATGATTTTGCTGGTCAGTTCTGCTAACTTAAGGCCTCATGCCGCTTCCATATACATTCATGATTAGGTTGCAATAGAAATTGGGAATCCCCTGATGATTTGGAGGTGCCTGCTCATTGTCTTGGTGGCTCCATTTAATAGCAGCTCTCAAAGATATTCCCCCCCATATTTACGAGTGACAATTAATTCATTCCTATAGGAGAAGTTAGTGCCATCGAACAAATTCTTAGGACTGTTTGGATACTCTGTACTATTGCATTAATGTTCGAACCATGCTGAAAATTTGGAAAATCTCAACCTTATATAGTATTTGATTTACAGATGTGAATGCATAATGCTTGTACCTCGGCATCATTAATAATGGTTTTATTTGCTCAATGTCTCCTAGGGATACAATTTCTAATTTTTCAGAACCCCTTTGCTATTAATAGTAGTTTGTATTCCTGTTGAATGAGCGAATAATTACTTGTTACTATTTCAGCTTTGCTTGAGAGCTTCTGAGAAGTGTCCCTTGCTTCAATTAATCAGATCCTTGGGCGGCATCAATATGTCGCCCAGGAGAGCACAGGGCGTGGTGATGCTGTTAATGCTCATGGTCTTCAATGTTTCAGGTGTTCTAGATTATTTCTCGTACTGTTCTACAGTATACCATGTTGTTTTCTGAACGACCATAATGCTTACATACTTCTGATACCCCATTCTGATTGCCTAGTGTGGCGAAAACTAGTTTAACAAGGATTTGAATAATTTGGTTGAACTGAAAAAATGGTACTTGATATGTTTGACCCCAATGTTTGCATAACAATTATCGTTGCTCTATGTTGTAGGGGCATTTGTTGGTATTAACATTGGCACAGACATGTCGAAGCTACCATCAGCAACAGATATAGTTTCTATCCTTAAAGAAAAGAAAATTCAGCACGTTCGCCTCCTTGACGCAGACAATCAGATGTTGACTGCCCTTGCAAATACTGGAATAGAAGTGATGGTTGGGGTTCCGAATGATCAGCTACTTCGTGTTGGACAATCTCGTTCCACGGCAGCTGATTGGGTTAACAAGAATGTCGCTGCTTACATTCCGGCAACTAATATCACATATATTGCAGTGGGTAATGAGGTCCTCACCACTATCCCAAATGCAGCTCTTGTTCTCATACCAGCATTGCAATTCCTCCAGTCAGCACTGTTGGCTGCAAACCTCAATACTCAGGTGAAAATTTCGAGTCCTCACTCAATGGACATGATCGTGAAGGCATTTCCTCCCTCTACTGCTACTTTCAATTCGACATGGAGCTCAATAATGTTTCAGTATCTTCAATTTCTGAAGAATACAGGGTCCTCGTTCATGCTGAATGCTCAACCATATTATGGCTTTGTGAAAGGGCAAGGCGTATTCCCCTTAGAGTATGCGCTATTCCGCTCACTCAATCCCAACAGTCAAATTGCAGATCCTAACACCAATCTATTCTATGCGAATATGTTTGATGCTATGATCGATGCTGCATACAGCTCAATTCAAGCAATGAATTTCACGGGGATCCCCATTTTGGTCACAGCTTCTGGCTGGCCATGGCTTGGTGGACCAAATGAGAAGGCTGCTAATGTTGATAATGCTTTGGCCTACAACACAAACCTCATACACCATGTGCTGAATAATTCCGGTACCCCCAGCCAACCAAATAATCAGTCCAGTACCTATATTTTTGAGTTGTTCAATGAGGATCGTCGGTCAGGGCCTGAATCTGAGAAAAATTGGGGGATTATGTTTCCCAATGGGTCTGCTGTTTACTCTATCTCATTTGAGGAGGTGGCGACAACTATCCCAGAATCACCAGCTTTACGTGGGATGTTCTGTGTGGCAAATTCAACTGCTCCTCATAGTGCACTGAAGCATAGTTTGGATTGGGCATGTGGCCCTGGATCTGCAAACTGCAGCGCAATTCAGCCTGGGCAACCATGCTACAAATCAGATGACATTGTTGCTGTTGCTTCTTATGCTTTCAATGATTATTACCATAGAACACAGTCTAGTGGTGGTACATGCAACTTTAATGGCACCGCAATGATAACATCTACGGATCCAAGTAAGATGCATTTTCTCTTCAGTTAGTAGGAATTACTTCTTTCTTATGGCTTTTAGTAAATACCCTTGCCAGCAATATTTCTAGTTACTCTTTTGACTTCAGCACTAAATGGCATTACAGAAGACCAAAATACTGATATGCATCCAGGCAATCGTTGTGCATGTTTTCACTGAACCATTAGCTTTTATGATTGCTTTGATCTATGTGTTCTGTTGCATAAAAGAATTCTGTACACTTGTGCATATCCAAAGATCGGCTCATGCTGGTCTGCTGTCATGTGTCCCCAATCAACGTACACCACACTGCTAAGCAAGCCCTAGGTACACTAACCTAAAACTTCTGTCCAGCGTAAATAATCTGGCGAGGATCTTAGTTATGTGCGGATATGGGTCATGTACTTATGTACATCAATAATTGGCTGGACTGAAAGTAGCCAAGTCGCAGCTCTTTTAAGTGTTTGAAGGACTGATTTGCCAGTGCATTACTGTTTTGCTTGCGTGTATACAAACTGGATTCTATCGAGCATTGCCACTGGGGACACCTTGGAGATGCAAATACTACACCACTGATTTGTTTGCATCACATTAGACCAAGACAAACCATATGCAGGCCAGGCAGAGGGATTCTGGATCTAGTCAATGTAAAGTCATCACTCAAAACATTACGTCTGATCATAATACAAGATAAACAATATATGGTTGCAGCAATTGTGATCAGCATCTTTAGTTACTCACATTCTATTAAAAGGATTTGTTTTTTTTAAATTTAAACCAAAAGATCAGTAGCTTATAATACTGCTATATCAGATTGTGCTACTGGCACTTCATTTTCTTTCTCTACAAATTCCACTCTATTTTAGTCGCACAAGTCTAACCTGAAATTTCCCCTGAATTCTTACTTGCAGGCCATGGTTCATGCATTTTCGCAGGAAGGTAAGTCGCTTTCCCTCCATCATTTATGGTAATAGCTGTACAATACTTTTGTTGCTCTATCCTCACAGTGTGGACTGGCTCTATTTGCAGCACCGGTTCCAACGGCAGCGGTGGTGGTGCAGCTTCCGGGCCAGTAAGCCCAGATAGTTCTGCTACGAAATTCCAACTGTATTGGTTGACTCACCTATTAGGCGCATTGCTGCCCGTTCTAGTCTTGTAAAACATTGTAATCATTCTGCATTTTGGATGAGATGCCCGGAATTTCTTGTGGATCTTGTCACTAGATACTGTAGGGACCTAGCGAGCCATGTTTGGTTTACTGTGTTCAGGTAGAAGCCATGTAATCTCTTAAAATGTGTTTGTTCTAGGAATGAGCATTATGTTAAGTCTCATCAATTTTGAATGTGACTTGAAAAGTTATATGTGCAAAGGCACTATGAATTGCTGGAACTTCCAAATGATATGCGCTCTGTTCGGTTGTGCTATTTTGCACTGTTGGATCGCTGCTGCCACTGTAGCCCCATGAGAGGAAATCAGCAGCAGCCAACAGCAGAAGCCCGCTGAATGAAGCAAGCGAACAGGCCAATGCACTTCTTTCTGTTGAACTGTTGGTTTAAATTAGCATCTGAGGAAGAGCCAGGCCAAAGATGGGTTCCTGGTTTAAAACTCAAAGCAAAAGAATTACAACTCGTATCATTGTGGTCTCACACGGACTTTGCTAGACGAAATACAGCCAACCAACGGTCCTGTCTACCCAATTGCCGTTGTGGGCCCGCAAAGTGGAGCGTCATCAGACGGTAAGTCGGCCCACGCACTTTCCTCCCCGTCGCCGGCGCGGCGCAGCCATGGCTTCCTTCCCCAACTCCCGCTTCCCTTTCGCCGCCGGCGGGGCCGGCTCCGGGGCCCCGGCGGCGGAGGCGGAGCTGCCGGGAGCAGCGTGCGGCCGTGGGGTTCGAGCGGCGGGACCTCGGTGTCGTCGTCGGGGAAACGGATACAGAAGGAGCTGCTGGACCTCAACGCCTCCGACTGCTCCGCGGGGCCCAAGGGCGACAACCTCTACCACTGGCTCTCCACCATCATCGGGCCGGAAGGTACGAATTCCCTTCCTTTATGCTTGCTCCTCCTGTGATGGTAGCTTTAATCCGAGATAGGCAAAGCTAGCTCGTGGAAGCTTTACACTGATTGATGGCAGTTTTACTTGTTCAAGTTGCGATTATGTTTGGAGTATATCAGAACTTGGGAGGTGTCGAATGAGATATACACCTGTGGTTGAGTTGACAAAGGATTTGTTCTGTAGGATCGCCGTATGAAGGAGGAATATTTTTCCTTGATATCGTGTTTCCACCTGATTATCCGTTCAAACCTCCTATGGTAAGAACTCACATTTCTTGCTAGTATGTTGCTCTGTGTGACGTTTGTCTGTTGAAGTGTGCTCGGCTACCTGTGCTAAATAGCCCCTTTTTATATGTTCTTCAACTTAAACTCCAATTTGGCATTTCCTCTCCTTTTGTTATGTGTACCTACTACCTAATTCCATGATTTCCTGGTTCTTGTAGTCTTTTTTGAATGGACAAGTTTAAGGAACGAACGTCACACTCAGTTGTAATGACTAATGACTGCTGATGCACTAACTATTCGAACAGAAAATTAAGCAGCAGTTCGAATCAGCTAGAAGTTAGTGCTTGCGAACTGATGTTATAACATTACAAGAAACTCTGCCTGTCTTCACCTATAACCTGTTATTCTGAGGTCAGATAGTAAGGTTAAGGGTCGTGAAGGCCATCTGGCTTATCTCTCTCTGTGTGTATATCTCAAACTGCTACTGTGATTTCCATTTTTTCAATAAATTGGAGGAGGGAGACCCGTCTAGAAAAGGTCAAATCAGTAACTGGGTTATAGGGTCCTGTTTCTAATTCTTGTTGTTTTGTACTTGAAATCCTAAGTTTTTCTCCTCGGGATCATTCTTCAAACCGACCAGAGTATTATCAAAGCCATGAATTTTAGTATGCCACATAAGATGCATAGGGACAGCTGTCCTCCAAGTCTTAGATCCCTAAACATTCAACAACTGGCTATCATAATTTATTAGAATGTTTTAAACAATAATGTACCAAGGTTTCCGACGTAGGAAGGGAAAGTACATTCAGTTGTCATAGCTGTCAAGAATGAGGATTCATCTAGAACTGCTGCATGCTCACAGCTCAAAAGGCAATTTATTGGCAGAGAAGCCTGTATCTGAAGGCAAGGAGAGTAGAACTCATGGGAAAAGGATTGTGTTAAAGCTAGCTTTCTTTGCTGCTAATTGAAGTCAATCTTTTTCTTCTAAGCGGCATGCATACGTTTCAATTGAGAAGTACGATGTTTTATGTCTTCTGAGTATGATCTTGATAATGGGTGAAGAAAAAATATCTCAGTTTCAGTTATCTTCCTGCTCTTTCTTTCGTATATATCTCTCTTTTGTTTTTTCCTTTAGTTGCAGAGCTACTAAGACGTTGCTTCTGTTCTGACATTGCTTTAGTAAATACTTTGCTGATAGAAAGATGCCTGGAAAAAATGCTTTTGTTCATCGGAAGCCATACTACTGTAGCTTGTACTTTGACATATACGCTATCATGCAGTGATTTATTGTTTACCTTGGCTTACAATAGAAGAGAGCCTGATCAATAATGGGAGGGTTCCTAATGCAGACTCCACATAGTCCAGTTATTGAATATAAATGTGTCACTATCCAGCTGCTAGCCATAGCCAAAGCCACCACCGACACATTGTGGAGGTCCTGGAGGATGCCAACACTGCCACCATAGATTTCACGTTATTACTTTTTGGGTTTTACAGGTCCTACTTTGATGATTGGTTGAAATGTGAGAGATCAGAAACAGCGAATATTCATTTTAGACATATCTCAGAACAAGAGCAATGTAACTTTCACTGTAACTTTCACCTGCAGTGGAACTATCCATACGAAAATGCTTGCTACCACAACAATCATTTGAGCTATTAATAGGATATTCCAAATATTAAAAAAACCAAATGTTTGTTTTCTTGAAATATTTTCTTAATTTCCTGTGAAGGGATTATGAGACGTATACTACATACAACATATGGTCTCTTTGTTACAAGAGATGTTAATCATGACTCGATATTTATTATGTTAGTTGTTGGAAGTGTTCTGGTTAAATTGTTTTGAATACATTTTGTTTAAATTGGACAATTTAATTCCATAACTTTGATTCCGTGTTATGCTGGTACACTCCAAGGTAACTTTCAAGACAAGGATTTATCACTGCAATGTTGACTCCACTGGTAAAGTGCATTTGGACATTCTGAAAGATGGCTGGAGTCCAGCTTTCACTATTTCAAAGGTGTTACTGGCCATCAAAGACATCATCAGCAATCCAGACCCATGTATGTTCTGATTATTATCTCTATTGCCGTTCTGTAAAAAATCATGGATTCTGGTTCAAATAAATTACATCGTCAACACATTTTCTACTTCACTTCCACCTCAAATGCCTTACATTCTGATATGTATCTTTGTCTGCGCAGACACTCCGCTTGTGATGAGCATTGCACATCAGTATCTGACTGATAGGAATAAACATGATGAAATAGCAGCTGAATGGACAATGAGGTTTGCAAGATAAGGAGTTATGTCTGTATCTAAGCATAGTTGACCTCAGAAAGAATAATCTTTAATGTGGCCTGAAATGCAGAATGTTGGTAAAGACCAATGTGTTGTACCATAAAGATGTACTTTATACTTGAGCGATATTTTAATTTCACTTTTAGGTGCAGAATTGCCTTCTCTGATTTTGCACTTCAGCCAAAGTTGCCTCATGTAGTTCTTCAGAAATGAATCTGAATTTGTTATTTCCAAAACAATGTTTTACTTGTAAAGGTTCAGTGACCAATAGGTATTCACTTACCGTGGTGCGTGCGTGTAGTCAATGTTTGTTAAAGCATGCCATTCAAATCTTTCACTTGAAACCAAGTCTTTCTGGCTATCATTCCTGGGTTATTGTTGGGCATAGCTTCAGATACACAGGTATGTTTCTTTCGTTCCAGAACTTTGCCCCTAGTTCATAGGTGTAACTTGGACATAATAATGTCATGTTGCCACCCAACAAAGCATGATCTTTTGTTGTAAAGGCTAGTTCAGAACAAAGGTATCAGATGTTTATGGCAGAATAATGGTCACTTGCCTGCTACTGCTGACTTGAATCTCACTTCATGTAGGGCTACAAAGACAGATATTGATCTTACAAATGACCAAACCGAACTTTACCTCTGAGAAGGACGTTTCACCAGTTCACTGATGCCCTGTACGGACTGCTCAATTGCATATCAGGCAACCTATAACTCCATCCCAGAGAAGAAGATGCAAGCAACTCTTTCTGGTGATCTTTCTCAGACCACAGACAATGGCCACCGAGTTAGATGTGAGTAAATCTCGCCGCTTTGACATTGCTATGTCGAGGCGGACACGGCGATCGACAAGCTTGGTCTCTTGTTTTCAAGATCAGTACGTGCCGCCCCTGACACAGCATCGACACCAAGATGCCAAGCTGAAGGCGTTGTTCCAGTGCCAAGATGCAGAGCTACAGGCATTCAAGCTTTTTGAGGATGCAGAGCAGCAGACCCCATGTCTATATGAAGATGAGGAGCTGATGATTCCACGGGCACCACTGCAGTATGAAGATGAACAGGAGAAGGAACCAGGGCAGTATCAAGATCATGAGCGAACCTTACTTCTCCTTGGTCAACCAGAGCAGAATCAAGACGAAGATGACAAGAAACCAGAGCAGCAGCAAGACGGAGAGGACAAGAAACCAGAGCAGCAGCAAGACGGAGAGGACAAGAATCCAGATCAGTATCTGGATTACGAGAAGACTCCGCAGCAATACCAATATGAGGATGATAATCAAGGTGAAAAGCAGATAACACCAGAGGATTATGAATATGATGGTAAGGAGAAGACACCAGAGCAGTACCAAGATGACGATCATAAAGCATCTCGACAATGCCAAGTAGCAGATGAGCTGGCATCAGAGCAGCATGTGCAGGAAGGAGAAGAGCAGAAGGCGGCACAGCTGGATTCCTGCGACTGCGAATCGGAGCAGAAGACACCAGAGCAACGCCAAGGTGCGAAGAACCTTCCTGCGCCACCATGTGCTATCGACAGGGTGCCGCGTTTCTCGCTCCAAGAGCTGATACAAGAGAAGCAGCTACCTACCAGAGAAGCACGACTTACCAGCAAGGTAGGGGGGCGTGAGGAGAACGTGCTTGCTGATCATAAGGTTTCAGGATCAGGAGGAGGAGCAACAGGAGGCACAACACTGGCCATGGTGATACGGCGTCCTGAGGGAGGAAAGAAGTCGATGGGGATGATACGCCGGTGCGTGAAGGCCTTGAACCAGATGATCAAGGCCAAGCATGGCTCCAAGAAGAACTAGACTCTCTAAGAAAGTGCTGAGTACGTCCGTCCAAAGTTCTTAGCAGATTGCACATCTTGGAATAATGAAGGTTTGTAGGAATCCACCAAGTTTTGGGAATGACATGGGTGTGCAAAATCTGCCGAGAAACTCTTTAGCAAGGCTGGGTCGTTTATGATCATGTTTACCCGTCTACTAGAGGAATAATCTGTGAAGTTATGTGAAGATCATCATGCTACCATCGGCTGTATCTGCTCTTTGATGTTCTGCCTATTTGTCAATGATGTACTGAATGAAAAATCAAAATGTCGAAATCAGTTTTCACATGCGTTATTGACTTCCTTTGTAAAGTTTCTTATAGAAGTATGAATATAATTACAAAAGGAAATCTTTTTGGTTCTACCGACACTTTCTCCATAGTCAACAGTAGTTTTGGTGGGGGCTCCCTTTCGTTCCTTTTGAGAGTCACGTCCCCTTTCGGTTTGGTGCATGATCAATGTTCAGAGTAACAGTCAGTGTCTCGGTGAAAGAAGAAGGGAATGTAGCGCATAGTGCGTCATCTTTCATCACAGATGTATTTTTGTTGTGTATGGTATTATCTCTGCTCAACCTTCATCCATAACAAAAGTTATTCATGATGTCAAACCTTGTATATTTGACTGGGAGGCTTGGAGAGATCCAAAAATTACGGAGCCCCCGCGTCGCCTCCACAGGCGACACGGGCGGCGAACGCGGCGCCGCCGGCCTTAGGTCCTCTTCCCCTTTCCACTCCCTGGCCGCCGCCGGAGCCCGACGCCGGAACAACCCGGGGCGACGGCGAGGAAGGCAGCGGCTGGATCTCAGATGACAGTCAATGGTACATCTATCCACCCCCGTCATCGGCTTGACGAAGTCCGGCAAGATCCAACGACGGCCGCCAAGATCCGGATGCTCCTGAAGTGGAGGAGGGCGGCGTCCCGACGAGGCCGGCGCGGACTGTTCGCGCGATGCGGTTGCGTGCGACGCGGCGGGCGCGGCCTGCACAAGGCCTCAGCGCGCGATGCGGCGAGCATGGGTTGGTGCGTGCGTCGCGGCCCTGCTCGCGCGACGCGGTGGGCAGCAGCCTGCGTGGCGAGCTTTGGCCTGTGCACACGGTGGCCAGAGTGCGACATGCCATGTTGCACAACCTGCGCTTCGCATCCGTCGGTGGCGTGGATCATCAGCCATGCGTGCGTGCAGTGGTGACGAGGTCGAGGCTGAGCAGGGAAGATGATGAGGATGGTTTGAAAGAGGAAGAAGATGAGATCGTCCATGCCTCACGTCGGCCTGTACAATGAGGAATTTGATGGATCCTCTTGCCAGCGTTCGTCTGGGAGAATCCAATCCCCGGTTGTGGCATGAAAGTGAGCACGGTGTTGATCTCTCCTCCTTTGTCAGGTCCTATGGTGGATGACGTCTAGCTACACGGCGGCTAGCACATTGGACACGTCGGCTTCCGATTAAGCATGACCAGGCTTGATTCCTCCAAGCATGATCCAATTCTGAGCGTCGGTGGATGCTATCGCATATCTTTAGTGAGTCCTTTTCTTGGATTCGTGATGTGTGACAAAGACGTATAGAGCCGATAAATTGGATTTATGTGAGGATGTTCAGGTCTTTATGGTGGCGGTCCTAGATCCGTTTTAGGGCTAAGATGCGGGGAACACCGATGACTGTTTTGTGCTCATTGTCGCAGAAGATGTGTCATGACGTGGGAGATGGCCTGGAGATGGTGGTGTTCTGCTCAGCTGCAAGATAGATGTTTTTATTTCTTTTATGCTTGCTCTTTCAATCCTAGGCTTTTGCTATTAGGAAGAGAGCTTTCTCTGTACTTTGTAATAATGATAGCTATATGCATCATTTTGATGCAGAGGCTGGAATATCAATATATTCCCGATTCTAAAAAAAAAAGTATATTTGACTAGCAATTAATCAAAATTTTGCATACGTTGCATATAAAAAAGTTATACATAGTCAGATTCATATTTCATTTTTAAGGCGACGTCAGATTCATATTTCAAAATACTTTAACCAAACATTGTTTTTGTAGCTATGCATGATATATTTCGTTACAAAAAAAATGGGCCACAAGAAAACGTGAGTTGTATTCTTGAATGGAAGGAGTACTAAGTTGTTTGATTTCATGTTGTATTTAATCACAGTCATAAACTGATGGATGAAATCAATAAAAAAACTGGTGGATCAAGCGCTAATCGCAATCACCACTCTGTATCTTGCCTTTGAACCCTGGATTCACAAGTCACAACATGTCATTTTCATCGCCACTTAGGTTGTGCCCAGAACCTGAATCAGTGTTAATCATTTTACAAGGAAAAGCTGACTGAAATTTTGCCCATTTTTCAAGCAACTGAAATTAAACAAAGACTTTTCTTGTTTATAAGACTTTTTCCACCAAACTTAGCCATTACTTATTGTGGCTATTCTGTGGCTTTTTTTTTTTTTGAGCTGGAAAGAAACTTCTATTACTCATGCACAGCACCACCATGTGGGCGGCAGAGGCAGTGGCTATTCTGTTGCTGTCACTTGGTACATTGTCGTTTCAGTGCCTCTTCTATTTTTGAGGAATTGGTGCCTATTTTTACACACACATTGGCCTGTTTGGCAATCTTCCTGCCTACATGGCGAGCCCAGTGCCGTGCCCGCACCTTGATTTTTATCAGCTCGCAGCCGTGCGCCGCCCACGTCAGCGCGATCCGTCGTGCCAGAGCCAGACGCCTCCACGTCAGCGCGATCCGGCGTGCCAGAGCCAGACGCCGAGATTCTCCGCGCCGCGTGGCACGAGCTCACCCGCGCGCTATCTGCTCGCGGATAAGCCGGCGCGCTCCGGTTTGCGCGCTCCGAGATCCCTTAAACTGCCGCGCGCCACACACGCCATTCCCCTGTCAGTCACCACACACGCAGCGCAGCCACCTGTCTGTCTGTCACGATGGCGCTGGTCTCCGCCTCCTCCTCCTCCACCACCGCCGTCGCGGCGCTCCCCAGGAACGGGCTGCGGGCGCCGTCCTTCCTCGGCGGCGCCGGCGCCAGCAGGCCGGCGCGGGCGTCGTTCGCCGTGCGCGCCGCGGCCGACCCCGACAGGCCCATCTGGTTCCCCGGCAGCACCCCGCCGCCGTGGCTCGACGGCAGGTCGGTTTTGGAGTAGCCTCTGCTGATTCATTACCTTGTCAATAGAAAGCCCAGCTGCTTGCCTGCTTGTGTGACGTGAGTGACTGACCGTGTTCCTGCCATTGTTCTTGATGCAGCCTCCCCGGCGACTTCGGCTTTGATCCATGGGGCCTTGGTAAGATCTGATCACCCATCGATCGTTCCTCTTATAGTACATCTATGATCTCTGAGTGATAAATAATTAACTGTACATTTGCTTCTCGATCGCAGGATCGGACCCGGAGAGCTTGAGGTGGAACGTGCAGGCGGAGCTGGTGCACTGCCGGTGGGCGATGCTGGGCGCGGCCGGCATCTTCATCCCGGAGTTCCTGACCAAGATCGGCATCCTCAACACGCCCTTCTGGTACACCGCCGGCGAGCAGCAGTACTTCACCGACACCACCACCCTCTTCATCATCGAGCTCATCCTCATCGGCTGGGCCGAGGGCCGCCGCTGGGCCGACATCATCAAGCCAGGCAGCGTCAACACCGACCCCATCTTCCCCAACAACAAGCTCACCGGCACCGACGTCGGGTACCCTGGCGGCCTGTGGTTCGACCCGCTCGGCTGGGGCAGCGGCTCGCCGGAGAAGATCAAGGAGCTGCGCACCAAGGAGATCAAGAACGGCCGCCTCGCCATGCTCGCCGTCATGGGCGCATGGTTCCAGGCCGAGTACACCGGCACCGGCCCCATCGACAACCTCTTCGCCCACCTCGCCGACCCCGGCCACGCCACCATCTTCCAGGTCAGCTACCCATTATTGCGAAATGCATCCTGATCATCTCATACCTATGCACTTGACACGGTACACATCTTTGATACGATTTGGTTACTGATTAGCAATGTTTGTAATTTTTACCAGGCCTTCAGCCCCAAATGAGAAGTTGGAGTCAGCGATTTGAGGAGGATTGCTACCAAGCATGCATGGGAAGAAAGGATTGTCAAATTTTTTTGGAGGGAGTGTAGACTGTGAATGTATGGTTTGTGGGGCAATGCATGCCTGTTGGTCGTGTACTTGTACTTTTGGAGTGACTGATGTAAAAATGTAATACTCATTAGAAGTAATGCTTGTTAAAATACTTGGATCTTCTAGGAATAGATCAGTCGGGTAGGAACTTATCTTTTGAAGATCGTGCTCACGAATCCATGTCGCCGGTTCTACTGAACGGCGGCGGTGGAGTCGGTGAGGTTGCCGGCGACAAACGTGGTTGACGGTGTCGACGGCTGCGGGGCTTCCCGCCGCTTCAGCGCCTCCCTTTGGATCGGTTAGGGTTCTTTGGTGGGGAGAAAATGGCGGCGGCGAACCTTGTCAAGTGTGCCCCGGACCCCTCCTTCTTCTTATAGGCGCTGCGCGACGGGGGCCCGCAACCAAGTTGGGTTGGGCGCCTCCGATCACGGCGCGACCAAAGGGTCCGGCTCGGCCGTTGGACCGGGCCGGGAGGAGATCAATCTAACATTCTCCCCCTTGATCTCATCTTCCTTTAGTACTTGTACTTAAACTTTAATACTTAACTCGACAACCATTCCATCACAGATCAGTGCATAGAGCAAGCCTTGTCATAACAGTAAGTACTATCAGATTAACTGCTACAATACACCTTTCTATTTTGAAACAGTTCTTATTCTGGGCCCTTAATATCCAGAAATCATAGGCCTTACCATAGACCCATGTCGACTGAGTGTTCTCTGAACACATTGGGCGGTAAGCCTTTGGTAAGCGGATCCGCAAGCACTTGCTTGGTCCTCAATACTTTGCTTGGTCGTTATACTTTCAATACTTTCAATATGATTCTGGATTTTCTCCTTAACAATTCAACACTTAATGTCAATGTGTTTGGCAGCACACTTGACTTGTTGTCACAGGAGTGAAAAACTTAATTCCGGATATGAATTTATCAACTTTATGTGCCTGCTTTGTAGCCTCATATCATGCTATATGCTTTAGATATTTATCACTGATGACACCACCATTATTTGTTTGGAGCTTTTCCACAATAAAACTCCAACTGCGGATGTTAGCAACTACTGTGGATTTTCTTACACATCTCGCAGAAGCTTTGTCTTCATGCCCACAACTATATGAGAGCACTTGTTCCTTTCAACTTAGCATGTGGCCTTCAATACTTTGCAAACTTGCAAGACAATCTTATCTCCATTCCAGTGATCTATGTCTGGATTCGACTTAGTTGAGCATTCTTAAAGCTTCAACTTTGAAGCACATAAAACTGACTTCATTTGATCGATCACTTTTCGGTTCTCGGGAATTCACAATATTCCTATGTTTGTCACCCTTGACTATAAAAGCAGGCGTATATTTACTCGTATGCATACCATTTATTCCTTTAAAACTTTTCTAAGTATGCCTTTTGCGATATTCCTGATACCCCTTTTATTCTATCTCGGTGAATTTCAATTTCTAAGACAAATGATGTTTCACCGAGATCTTTCACATCAAAACTTGAGGACAAAATCTTATTCATCTCCAGAAATAGATGGACATCACTACAAGCGAGCAGGATGCCATCCACGTACAGGACAAGGAAAAAGAATTTTCCATTCTTAAACTTTGCACAAGCGCAATTGTCCTCTTGTTCTAAACCCAAAACTTTCTTATAGTCTTAATGACCTCTAGATAGCAGCTTGCTTAAAACCCATGAATGGATTTATTCAGATGGCATTTTTATGATTCTTTCCTTCCACGACAAAACCCTTGGGTTGAGCCATGTGGATTTTCTTATGCAGATCCTCGTCGAGAAATGCCATCTTTACATTCATCTAATGCAATTCTAAATCATAGTGTGCCACTTAATATCATAATGATTCCAAAGGAATCCTTACATGAGACCGTACAAAAAGTCTCATTATTGGCCATTCTTTCTCTTGAATGAAAACTTTTATCACAAGATGCGCTTTATATGTTTCTACATTCCCTCTGGAGTCACATATAGAATTGTAGACCCTTTGACTGTCTACTGTCTTGGCTCCTTTAGGAATATTTTCTAAGTCCCAAAAACAAAGTTGGTACTCATTGATCTTATTTCATCCCGCATGGCTTCAAGCCATCTCTGCGAGTGAGCGCTTCTCATGGCTTCTTCAAATGAGGTGGAATTACCCTCCATCATTGTTCTAACTCTTTGAGACCTTATAGAGGTCTCAATATATGGCACATTTTCTATCTGGGTAGAAGCTGCTCCCCATATGCGACAACATTTTCTATCGGCTCCTGAAAGACAGGTTCCGTATTTACACTTGTTGTGGCCACTGGAGAACAAAGATCATACAAGATCAATCTCTTGAATCATTGAAGTAGACATATAGTCCCACTTCTCTTCAAGTCTAAGTTCTTAACATACCATACTCCCCCAGATTTAACCCATCTTCAAATTTCTTGTTGGGTTCGATCTTTTAAATTCTTATATGGTACCTTAAGTACCGTCTTACTATTTCTCAACTTATCTTGAGGCTCGTCCAGTTGGAACTATAAAAGATCCAGGAATTTAGCTAATTTCTTTGTATAGGGATATCAATACCATGATCGTTGTACTCCTCTAACGGTCATAGTCATCTTAATAGATCATTCTTGCCCTCAATGCGTACCGTGCATTGTAAGAATTAATGGCTTAAACTATTCCTCCCCCTCGAAATATGGCATAAATATTACTGCCATAATTTCGAAATCCATTAATTCTTGTGAACGAGGAGATCACTTACTTCATTCACACATTTCTGTTGTGCAAAACAAAAACATTTCATAATGCTTAAGGGAGTACACTTTCCTCATTCCACTTCAAGAGCTTAACAAAGTCCTTTATTAGCTATTCTTCTGCAAGACATGCTTGCTAGTATTTCTTATCTATTGATTTGTATACAACTTCCTTTTGTCCTTGAACTCACTTATGGTCTCTAAGATACTTCAAAGAAAAATTCATTACTTATTGATGTGCTCAGCTTGGTCGAAAGATTCAACCTACCAAGCCTTAATTTTCTTTAATTACAATCCTTTCTAATGACTCCATCTTAGTGGCCATATTGTTCATACACTAAATGTGCATTCTACCATTGCTGGATTGCTCCGCAAAACGAGTAACTCAAGAAGAGCGCCCGCATGCGTTTGTAAAAAGCCAGACAGCTGACTCTCCACCTTCTGATAATTTAGCAATGGCGTAATTTGGGATTGCTCCCCTTACGGCCTTAATCTATTGAGTGCTTAATGACTGTGACACTCTAGAAGTGCACAGTCGATTCTAGGATAGTGCACTCGTAAGTGCAATGCTTAACCTCTCCCGCCATGTGGTAATTCCCTATAAGGGACATAACTGCCAAGGTTGGCTCTCAGGACACAGGAAGTGCTATCTTAATGCAATAAACTTAGACATGATAACAAAAGGAACATTCACTTATACTTCATTCTCTGGTCAAATCTTCCCGTTGGTTCCGATTTAACCAGAAAATTGATCAACTAACAACAGCGGAAGCTTTTAATGAGAGAAAAAACTAAAACTCATTTTGGCTCAAAATAGCACAAAATGTATTAGTACATTATTCTACATCACCGTTGGGCAGAAATAGAACAAATGTATTCTTTTACAAAATTGTATGCCTTAATTCTTCATTCTACAATAATTCTACATCACCGTTGGGCAGAAGTAGAACTCAAGTATAAAATTCTCAGAGTCAAAAAATACAATGTCACTCTACAATAATTCCATATCACCGTTGGGCAGAAATGAAACTAATGTATAAAACTTCCTTATGAATAAAACTTTACAATATTGCTATCATCAACGTTGGTCAGAAAATAACAATATCATAATTTACTTGAATAAATAACAGCTACTCTCCCAAATAAAGCCTACAGCGGAAATGAGAGATAAAACTTAACTTTGCAGTGGAAACTATAGAAAACTTGCAATAATACATGAAGAGAAGCAATACTTCACTCATCTACTCTCTGAATAAATTATCCCGTTGGTTCAAATTTATCAGAGATCAAGACTAGCTTCATCATCATAGCAGCGGAAACATGAATAAAACACTTATTCAGAAGCATCCTTTTAATCTATCTACTCTCCAAATAATTTATCCCGTTGGTTCAAAATTAATGGAGATCAGAACTGGAGAAAATACATAAAAGGATCAACAAAAGGGCTTCTGAAATACACAATACTAATTCTCAAACTATTTATTCAGAAGCATAACTATACTTGTCTACTCTCCAAATAATTTATCCTGTTGTTCAAAATTACATGGAGATAGAACTGGGCAACACTTATCAAAACTCATCAAATATATGCTTCTGAAAAAGAATAAACTTAAGAGCAAAACTCTACTGAACAAACTCCTTTTCTTCAGCCCAGTCCAACAGGATTGGGCGGGCCTCAACTATTCTGGAAACAAATAACCAGAGAAAGACTAAACTTAAAAGAGAAACTAACTAAGAACAGCCCACAACACAGAGTCGGCCTGGCCCAAACACGCGCAAAACTGAGAAAAGGAAAAACTCTTTGCGCGCCCATGGCCCGCGCGAAAGCATGCGCTAGTGGGCCGGCCCGGCCTGCCGAGTGGTTTTCTTATGCCCGCACCGATCCTAGCCGTTCAATCGAATCCGATGACTGCCCGGCGATCTCGCTTGAACAAAACCCAGCGCCGGCCTGTCCTCCGAAACCCTAGCCCGTTCTTTCTCCTAACCTTCACACACGCGCCGCGCGAAGCTGCGGCCATGGCGGCCGGGGAAGGTGGTGGCGCCACCGCGGGACCACTCGCCGGCGAGCGCGCTCGCCCGAGGGTGAGCGCGCCGTAGTCGAGCGGCTCCACGACGATGCCCGAGCGCCCGCGGGCACGACGAGGCGCCGGCAAGCGACGCAAATCGATCTGGCCCACGCGCCGGCGGCAATGGCCGCGTGACGACGGTAGGCGGCGGGAGGGCCCGTCGGGATCCTCCCCCTTCGTTCTCTTTCTTTGGATTTGATATTCTTGTGAAGACTAGGGTTAGGGTTCGAGTTTTCCTCTTCCGATTTGAAATCGTGCGTTCTTCCTCTTCTTTTCTTTCTGTTCTCGGGTTGATTTCCCGCCGGCGTCGATGACGGCCGGCGGTGGTCTAGCCCGCGCGATGCGGTAGGTGGCGGAGCGCCGGTAAGCCGGCGGCTCGGGCCCTCTCTTCCCCGATCTAGATCTACACCATAGATCGGCTCTTGATACCAATGTTAAAATACTTGGATCTTCTAGGAATAGATCAGTCGGGTAGGAACTTATCTTTTGAAGATCGTGCTCACGAATCCATGTCGCCGGTTCTACTGAACGGCGGCGGTGGAGTCGGTGAGGTTGCCGGCGACAAACGTGGTTGACGGTGTCGACGGCTGCGGGGCTTCCCGCCGCTTCAGCGCCTCCCTTTGGATCGGTTAGGGTTCTTTGGTGGGGAGAAAATGGCGGCGGCGAACCTTGTCAAGTGTGCCCCGGACCCCACCTTCTTCTTATAGGCGCTGCGCGACGGGGGCCCGCAACCAAGTTGGGTTGGGCCCCTCCGATCACGGCGCGACCAAAGGGTCCGGCTCGGCCGTTGGACCGGGCCAGGAGGAGATCAATCTAACAGTGCTCTCTCTTCACCGAATCGAAACCTTGATTCGTGTAGTACTATTGATGTAACCTATACGAACGCGGCGCACAAATAGCTGACGAATTTGAAGAAGCACGAACACGCAAAAATATCTGGACATTGAATCGAGAAGCTAAACCATATGAATTGGTTAGAGTTGTAGTCGGTTCAAATCAATAGCAAAGTTTTGTCATAAAGTTAACATTATACGCATTCCGCAAAAAAAAAAGTGTAACTTTTGCACCAATCCTCAAAATTTTGTGCAGTCTCAACCAATTCTCGACAACTTGTTCAAGGAAAGAGACACATCTACACAAAATTTTTGATCGATAACTCGATCTGAAAGCTTTAAAATGGTAGATTGCATTGGAATTTTGTCTAGGGAACATGGCCATGACATAGAAGTACAGAACCGCACAACTAAGGGGTGAATTTGCCCGTTATCATGTTAGTTTGCACGCGAAAGTTGGGCAAACCGGTTTGCTAACATGATCCAACGGTGACGCCAATACACCGATCATTATCATGTCAGTAGGCGGTGACAACTGACAACCTTGCAAATCATATTGCAAAGGGCTAGTGAACTTTTTTTAGGTACGACTAAAAAACTACAAGGCATGAGAACTCAAAATTATATACTTGTTCAAATTCATTTTAGCGGTGTGAAGACATATAAACATATTGGCATTGTCAATGATAAAGGTACTGTCAATGGCTTGAGAAATTGACAAAAAATTCATTTAACGATGCAAGTTAATTTTTTTAATCTACAAGTTACTAACAAAAAAGAATCTAGAACGCATTTTTGTGGGGGAAATGGAAAATGCTCACCCATTGCAATCTCTGCATGTCTTGGGTCAAACCTACCTCGTAATAACGAAGCACCCAGGGGCCTTAATGCGAAGTTTGACCGGCCCAACTTCCCCTGCAAGAATGGATCGCAGGACCAGACCGAAGACAAAGGAAGGGAAGAGGAGGCATCCCAAAACCCGAAACAAATCGAATCGAGTGGGGGAAGGGAGCGAAGAAAAAGAAAAGCGCCGCCGCCGCCTCCGGCACCGCGCCATGGCCTCCGCCCGCCGCGCGTCGCATCTGCTGGGGTCCGCCGCCTCCCGCCTCCTCCATGCGCGGGGCTTCGCCGCGGCCGCGGCCGCCGCGCCGTCGCCCGCGGTGTTCGTCGACAAGAGCACCCGCGTGATCTGCCAGGGCATCACCGGGAAGAACGGCACCTTCCACACCGAGCAGGCCATCGAGTACGGCACCAACATGGTACGTCCCACCCGCCCTTCCTCGATCTCTCTCTGGCGCCTTCGTCGATCCGGGCATCTCGTTCTGTGCCGCGTGATTCTAGGGTTTTGATGTGCTGTGCGATCTAGTGGGTGTACGGGGAGGCCGATCTCCATTTTCTCGGGTTGTAGGTCCAGCCCGGCGATGTGTTACATTTCGTTTCAGAACAGAAGAGACCAACGGCGTCACTAGTACTTAACTGGATGTGTTGAGGCGAAATGTGATTATCTGATTCCTTATTTATGTGTTACAATGCCTGAAATTTGAGATTTAATGGCTAAAAAATTGTTATCTGATATGCTTGTCACTCTGACCATGGACCTTGGGGCCTGCCAAATTCACATTAATCCTGCAACACAGTGTAGTGAATTAATCTGTTGTCTCCTACTCCTCAGCACCCCGCGCACACACAACCCATACATGGACCTTTGGGGCCTTTCATGGTGCCAAGTTCACACTGATCCTGCAGCACAGTGTATCTTACAGTGAATTATTCTGTTGTCTCCTACTCCCCAGCACCCCGCTCGCACACACAACCCATATGCTTCCCACACTTACTGTTAAATCAATGAATTTCTCTATTTTAATTTCAACAAAGGTTCAGTACAGTAAATATTGCAGTCTTGACTTCTAAAATAACTGTGACTGATTTGCTTCTATTCTGTTTATCTGATGGCACTCTACTTAATTAGAGTTCATATCCTTGTGACAGGTGGGTGGGGTGACTCCTAAGAAAGGTGGAACCGAACATTTAGGCCTCCCAGTGTTCAACTCTGTTGCAGAAGCTAAGGCTGAAACAAAAGCCAACGCATCTGTTATCTATGTTCCACCACCATTTGCCGCTGCTGCAATCATGGAGGCAATGGAGGCTGAGCTCGACCTTGTTGTCTGCATTACGGAGGGAATCCCACAGCATGACATGGTAAACTTTAAGCAGGAGTGTCATAATCACTTACTTTGTTATCTGAACATGAGAATTTTGTTAATGCCATATGATTTTAAGATCATGAATAGCTGTACATGTATGTTACCAATTACTGGCAAAACATTATAAATTAGTCATAAAGTTGTCATCTTATTCGGATGAATGTGTAGTAGTTTGTTAAATACGTTCATTTGAGCAGGATGTGGATTTATTTTTCTCTTTTAGTTTGGTTTGATAATAAACAGGATATCCAAATGAATGGATTTTACTAGCATCGTCTATTGAGCAGTTTGCTTGATGTTTCTCTGCATATTGTTAATAGCCCACTTGGCACGATGTCAGTTCTACGTTTCTTATTTTGCAGAACTCAATGTGTTATATCATCAAAATGTTTCTCACGAATTTCAGGTGAAAGTCAAGGCTGCTCTAAATAGGCAATCAAAAACCAGGTTGATTGGGCCAAATTGCCCTGGTATCATTAAGCCTGGTGAATGTAAAATTGGAATCATGCCTGGTTACATCCACAAGCCAGGGCGTGTTGGAATAGTTTCTCGTTCTGGTACCTTGACATATGAAGCGGTACAACTCTGATTGATTTAATTTGGATGCTAGGAAATCAGGGGATATGTTTGACAAAGTTGCATTTTGTTCTCACAGGTGTTTCAAACAACAGCTGTAGGCTTGGGGCAGTCAACTTGTGTAGGCATTGGTGGTGATCCGTTTAATGGCACAAATTTTGTTGATTGTCTTGAAAAGTTTGTCGATGATCCTCAGACAGAAGGTACACTGTTTATGGAGGCTTTACATGTTTGTGTAATAGCATTTACTTTTTCCATTTAGTTGCCAGGTCCTTATTTCTCGTGATTCATTGTTTTCTATCCCAGGTTTGCTATTATTGCGTGATAAACTCTATTCTGTTCCATGTAGGTATTGTTCTCATTGGAGAAATCGGAGGTACCGCTGAGGAGGATGCTGCAGCCTTTATCCAGGTTAGAGTTTATTGTGATCGGCACTAGTATAAATAACCTTTTTTTCTATTTGAGATGTCCTATTTATTGTGTTGATTTTGCATGTCATGACATTCCCTGTCTCATGAACCTGTGAAGTCACTCAAAATTATGACATTTCTATTTATTATTTATTAAGGTTCATTCCTTTTGAGGTTCATTGATGCAGCTCAAACATATGATTATAATTGAAAAGCCATTATGTTTTTTTTTTTAATTTCAAATGCTTATAGCCAGATGACCTTGTATTTTGATAATGTATCTTTCTAGAGATTACATTTGTGGTATTTAATGGTAGGAAACTCCAGAGGTATCTAATCTTGTGCTTCTTTCTAAATTACGTACTAGTGAAAAGTACCGCTGTGCAATGTTATTGTTTCTAATGTATCTTTGAGATTGGTGCTGAACACACGATGGAGCAAAAACAGTTTGCAAATTAACATCAAATCCTTATTAAGATACCATCCACTTTCATCGTCTGAGTGAATGTTGGCTTGTGCTTTTACAAGAAGCCCAGAACTTAGCTAAGGTGCCTGGACCCTGGTCTGAACTTAAAGTTCACACAGTCGCCAAAATAAGCTGTGTTGTGATATGCATTTTGGCTAAGTATCTTGTCTGGCATAGGTCTTAGCACTATCAAAATGGAACGAGTATTCACTTTAATGATAGCCGCGGTCAAAAGTCGCTTATATCTCATGGCATTGAGTTAATTGATGCTGTGTGTCGTTAGATCCAGAAGTCAAAACTTATTTCATGCATCCTTGATGTTGTAAACGGATAAATTATGGTCAGGGACACTGCTGATGATTTATGTTATAGGATTGTATGTCTAGTGGCGTCGCTGCTGGAACTTTTCTTTTGAGTTGTGCTCAATATTTTTTTCCATTTCTTATCAACTGACTTGTACATATAATTCAGGAGAGCAAGACTCAAAAGCCTGTTGTCGCATTCATTGCTGGACTTACTGCACCTCCAGGCCGTCGCATGGGTCACGCTGGAGGTATAATCTTATCAAGACCTTTTGTTTTATCGTTTGCTGTACCATTGCATTCTTTCCTAAGTGGTATTTACTTTTTTTCCATTTAATTGTATAATGTTTATAGTTGAGGAAAAAATGACCCTTGGTATTTGTGCATGTGTGCTGAGGAAACTTTTTTTTGGATATATTAGTTAATTCAAAAATATCAGCGAGTTGCGACCTGTTGGATTTTAGTATCTGATGGGGGGTGGGTGGGATATCTGCTCACTGACACATTCTTAATTGCAAGATTATACTCTGTTAGCTTACGATTCATGGCAATTGTGAATGGATCTTTTCCGCTAGTGGGCAACCATGTAGACTAAATTTAGAGAATTTATTGTTCTTGCTGTAACATCTCATCAAAACTTACGGCGACCTGGTTTTCTTGCCTGAATATGTTGCTGCTATCGGCTCACGATCTTATATTGTAGTGTAGTTCTATCATCAAATCGCAATATTATATATAGAAAATAAATTGCACCTTGTCTTTTAAATGCACCACTAGCTCATTATTAGTATATATGTAACATGTTCTAATCTAATTTGTCTTGTTGCACTGCAGCAATTGTGTCAGGGGGGAAGGGTACCGCCCAGGACAAAATCAAGGCCCTAAAAGAGGCTGGTGTTACCGTTGTTGAGTCACCAGCAAAGATTGGTTCTAAAATGTTTGAAATTTTCAAGCAGCGGGGAATGGTAGAGTAGAGAGAAGAAACGGTACAGTAGAGTAAAACATTGGAAAATCTTCTTTTTGGTGTTCGTGTTGCAGTAGCGAGCAATCATCGGTAGAGCCATGTTGCTGGCTGCAAAACAAAACTGCTCATGCTATTTTTCCTTACCTACCTGTCTTCAGGGCGAAGATGGCCTGCTCATCTTCGGATCACCTTTCCATGTGCTCATTTGAATAAGACCATTTGTGAGTCGTGGACGTGCTATTTTGCTTTGAGATGATGTGGATAGCTACTCTGTTTTTCAAATCTTATTATCCTCGACGAAATATTTCGGTCTAAGATTCATTTGTTTGCATGTCTCTTGTGTGCACCACGCTATTTGTTATATCGTTTTCGTTGCTAAAATCTGCTACGCGTGCCACACTAGTGCACGCGTGGAGCGTATAGTTCGCAGGTGTGCTGGGTGCACAGTCGCTACTAACGGTAGCCCGCAACGCCAACGGCATGATTCTGTCCGATCTCGCTGGCTTGACCTCATCAGATGCCGTCCCCAAATTTCGTCTCGTTTCAGGCGCCGTCATGCGGGTTGAGGCCCATGAAGGCAAGAACCCCGGCGACCTCGTGGTAGGTGGAACACACTGTCCTCGTACACGCCGGTGACGCCAGGAGCGGTGAACAAGCGCTGTGCCTCGTCGGCAGTGAGCTGAGCGGTGAAGCCGTGCACGACAGGGTCGTAGGTGTACAAGAATAGGCTGCTCGATGTTGGCGAATTGGGGTGGTTTGGCGAGGTGGTTGGTATGGACAATATAGGGTTCGACGCCTGAGGTTGAGCTCAGGGTGGTTCTTCTTGGGACAAGAGACGAGTCAGTGAGCTGAGACGAGTCATTGTTGGACAAATTCATTCGACGTTGAACTTGGACACAATTGTAGATACGAACTGAGCCAGCTGTGACCTCGCGCATGTTCACAGCTGAAACAGGAATGCAACAGAATTCTCTGACGTTCCGCACGCAGCACCAGCACATTTCAAGGCCAAACAAGCGTTTGGGAGATTGCAAGTGGAGGGCAGTTGACAGTGGTTACCATGTCTGCTTTATCGTCTGTAAAAGAAACTCTTGAACAGCATCTCATTGTTAATACTGATTGCTGCTGGAACAGAGGATACTGAATTTTTCATGACCAACAAACAGAGGATAGAACAGAGCATCACATCACTCCGCGACTTATTCTACTGCAAGTCTCCACTCTATCTCATCAGTTCTTCCACTGGAACGCCACCGGGCTCCTGACTCGATGTTCTTCGTTCTCCCACATGATGTGCCCGAAGTCCCATCCGGCCGTCGCGTTTCCTCCCGCCAAGCTTCTGAACTCGACGGTGTAGCTCTTCTTCTCGTTTGGCTTCTTGAACTCCAAGGTCGTTGGCGTGACGGTCACCTTCACACGCCCCGGAGCCGCGTAGGTGACGTTGTACGTCTCGGCCTTCTCCGACACCAAGGTCACCGTCCGCGTCAGTGTCCGGACGTCGGTGCGGTTGTCGAAGACCACCATGAACGACGGGTAGTTGAGCCCGGCGGGGCCACCGGGGAGCGTCCTCGTGCACTTGACGAAGTCGAACACGAACTGGCGTATCTCCGTCGCGTCGTAGTTGAGGGCGCAGAAGAAGTCGACGTAGTCGCGCTCGCCGGCGTCGTAGACGAGGCCCGGGTCCAGCGCGAGGTGCGGGCGTACGTGCCCGGCCCCGGCCGCCAGCGGCGTCGCGGCCCTGAGGCTGTCGTGGCGGCCGGGGGTGGCGCCGTTGTCGAGGATGTCCTGTTCCATGTTGTCGACCGTCCCGGCGGTCGTCATCAGCGCCGACCGTATCATGGCCGGCGTCCAGCCGGGGTGCTTCTTCTTGATCAGCGCCGCGACGCCGGCGACGTGCGGGGTCGCCATGGACGTCCCGGAGAGGATGCTGTACGCGGCTCTCCTGCCGTCGTCGAACCCGGGATCGTCGGACAGGGAGGCGGCGCCGGACCAGGCCGCAAGAATGTTCACTCCCGGCGCGATGACGTCGGGCTTGAGGAGTTCGGGGACGACCGTGTTGGGGCCCCGCGACGAGAAGCCCGCCACCACCGGTGCCCGGTTCGCATCAATGACCGTCTCACAGCCGAAGCAAAAGGACGCCACCGGGTTCTGCACCGAGGCCATGTAGGCCCGGAGCTTCTCGCCGGCGGTGTAGCTGAGACTGACAGCCGGAAGGGTGAAGGCGAAGGTTGGGGTACCGTCTCGCGACCAGCAGGAGTTGTCCACGGCCACTAGCCCGGTTCCACCAGCTTTCTGCAGCTTAGCGCCATGGACGACGCCTGCTCCGGTCCTGCACACCACGATCTTACCCATGACCTTGTCGGGCGTGAAGATCAGGTCCAAGTCCGATTCCGACGACACGTTGCAGTCCGCGGAGAGTAGCTGGATCATGCCGGTGCCCTTGGCCTTCATGGCGTAAAGGGACTGCCCGGCGAGCACGACGCCGTTCCCGAGCGTGAGGTTCGCCGGGAACAGCCGGTCGACGGTGGAGGCGCCTATGGTGGTCATCCATGGCGCCAGGTTGCCCACCGTAGATTCCCCTGGACCCTCGTTGCCGCCGGCCACGGCGACGAAGATGCCTTTCTGCTCCGCACCAAACGCGGCGATCGCGACGGCGTCGTAGTAGAAGGGGATCCGTGGGCCTTCGAGGGACATGGAAATGATGTCCACGCCGTCCTCCACGGCGGCATCGATCGCCGCGGCGATGTCCAGCATGGAGCAGCCATCGAGGTCGCACGCCCTGTACGCGGCGATCCTCGCCTTGGGCGCCATGCCCCGCGCTGTTCCGCGCGAGAACATGGACATGCCTGCGCCGGGAACCTCCGCGCCGGCGGCGGTGGAGGCCACGTGCGTGCCGTGTCCGACGATGTCCCTCGGCGAGGGTTCACGACGGTAGCTCTCGCTCCACACGAAGTGGGATATGTCGAAAGCCTTGGCGCCGACCAGTTTGTTGTTGCAGAGGCTGGCGTTGAAGCCGTCGGAGTCGACGCACTTGCCCTTCCAGCTCGGCCGCACGGGACCGAGCCTGCGGTCGTTGAAGCTCGCGCTCTCCGGCCATATGCCGGTGTCGATGAAGCCGATGATGACGCCGTCGCCGAAGTCCGTCTCGTTCCAGGCGCCGTAGTTCGCCGGGTCGAGGCCCATGAACGCCGGCGACCTCGTGGTCTGAGGGTAGAACATCCTGTCCTCGTACACGCCGGTGACGCCAGGGGCGGTGGACATGCGCCGGGCCTCGTCGCCGGTGAGCTGGACGGCGAAGCCGCGCATGACGGTGTCGTAGGTGTACAAGATTCGGCCGCTGGTGTTTACGGCCCGAGGGGAGTGAGCAGCAACCAAGGAGCGGTACCAGTGGTCGAGGCTGGCGAAGTTGGGCGGCATGGCGAGGTGGTTGGCATGAACCATGTAGTTGTTCGTCCCCTGTGGCTTGAGCTCAGGATTGTTCTTGATCTTTGGGACGAGAGCTGAGTTGGTGAGCTGGGTGAGGAGAAGGAACACTGCTAACTGGTGGAAGAGCCTGGAGCTCATGGCCGCCATGGCTGAATACGGCGTGTGCTCGTGGTGAAGGAATGCACGCCGGGTATCGGCTTTTATAGAGGTTCAACGCAGCTCCAGTCACTTCTCACATAGTACAGTTGTTACAAGCTTGAATGTTGCTAGGTGATGATGGATTGATGTAAAAGAAAATTTTGCTCACCACTATAGAAGGATGCGTGAATTAGAGATCTGCCCCGAGGATGGCAGGTGGGGCTTAGGATCGCCAACTTTATTCAAAATTGTTAGAGAAAATAGATGCATTTACTTGGATGATCACGCTTGGAATATTAGTATCTTGTATGATAACATATTAATGCTAGTCCACTGGTAAAACGTACCCCTGTCATTCACTTGGGTGACTTTATCTTAGAAGTTTTTTTAATCCCATTGACATGAGCCCCTTCAAAAGAAACAGACCGAAATTCATCCAAGTGAGAAGCTCTGTCAAAAATTAGTGCGTTGCAATTATTGGGCGAAATTCATCCGAGTCTGAACAAAAGTGCAGCTATGAACTGAGCCAGTTGTGACCTCGCGCATATTCACAGCTGAATCTGAAATGCGACAAATAATCTGGCGTTCCAACGCAATAATAGCACGTTTCAAGGCCAAACATGCATTTTGGAAGCTTGCAGGTATTGCACAGTGGCATCCATGTTTGCCTCATCGTCCGAGTAAGAAATCCTTGAACATGGGGTCTCAGTAAATGAAGGTTTCGTGCTGCATTGTGGATGCTATTTCTTCAGCATTTGGACAAAATAAAATGTCAGGAAGAGTATGAATAGAATTATTCTCTGCTGGACCAAAGTTTTTTTTTTTATTTCAGTTGGTTCAACAAGTGAAGGAAGCACCAATGAGTAATCTGGTGGTGTACAAAGCAAGACGATCCTAGAAAGGCTAAGCAATGTTTGTTTTACACTCAGAATGAAACGGCCTTGTCTCGCCTCAATTCTTGCTACTACCGAAATCAGTTCATACATAAGGCAAGGTCATCAGTTAGAGTTCTTCCCATGTATGTACCAATGACGAAGCCAATTGTTACCATTTGTCTCATGAATATCAGAAATGACTTTTATGACGGTTGGCACAACTCTTTCAACCAATGATATCAATCTCAACACCATCATGATGCTACAGCCTATATTACAAGTGAATTATGATCCTACAAAATAGGTACCTGCACGTTATGTGAATTTATTTGCGGAATATCCTTGAGTTAATTCCTTCAAGAACCTCTGAAAAAAGGAAGCGGGAGATGGCTATTGTGTGATTTCTGGGTTAATGGTCGGCAAGAATTAGTGGGCTAAATCCACCCCATTTGAATCAATTGCATGTAAGGAGTTTTCGTTCACTTTCTGAAAATGAAATGCAAGGACAAATCATCCTGTACGCTACACCAAAACTATGCGCCTGAAACGTGCAAGTTGGAACCAAATTATGACCAACCAGGCACTCACCAGTCACCATCGACTGACGCAAGCACTAAAAAGACGCTCGAGGCTGCAAAACAGAATCATATTCTGGAACTACCACACTTTGGTATACATAGCTCAAAGGGATGTCCAAGCATTTGATATTCAGATTTGCTAGCTCTCGAGTGACTGAGATTTTGTTTATCTCTCAGTCACATGTTTGGAACAATGAAAACACACTGCTAGATCAACCGAACTACACTGATGGAACAATGAAACTGTACTGCTGGAACAATTAGTTCTTATGTGGAACAATTTTGTTTTCCGAAGAACTTTTTTTCGCACAAGTGAATGAAAAATTTGGGTGGTTGGATCAAGATTCAATGAATGAAAAAAGCGACTGAGTGATTAGCAAAATCTCAGTCACTTTGATATTCCTCATTATCAAAATATCTTGCAAAAATAGTATTGATTAATTTATGTTATGTCAAACATTTATGTCTTTGCTATATTTTTCATGGGTAAAATAGGAGGTGGTCTCACCCGAATTTTTGTCCATTAAATTTATACTTAACTTTTTGTTCCAATGACTTCTAAAAAAATTGAGTGGTCTAGCCTTTCTTTTTTTTATGTATCACTAGCATATGCAAGTTTTATATAGTTTGTACTGGAGTTACAGGTAGCCACAGTTACTTCGTTGGTGTAATTTTCAAGTAATTTTGCTTTACCAAAAAAAAAAAAAAATTCCGGTGAGATCTCCCTCAATCTCACCGGAATTTTGTTACTTATTATCATCACCACGTGCAATTTTGAGTCATATATCTTAAATTGAATGGTTAGAAATCTGGGCGAGATCCCCGACTGAATTACCCAGGTGATGTATAGACATCTCCATCATTTATTTATGATATTTGTTAAGATACCATGAATATTTTTAATTGCATGCGATTTTTTCCTTTTTTGGTCCGCAGCATGCACATTGATTGAACAAAATTGATTACCTTTAATTACTTTTCCTTTCTTGTGAAGTTATGGAACCTGAAGCACAAGTATGTGACAAATGACTGGAACTGCTATGACCCTCTATAAAATCCGACACCCGGCCGGCATGTGTTTTTTCACCACGAGCACACACACACACCGTCATCAGCTATGGCTTCCATGAAAACCAGGATACTGCATCACTTAGCAGCAATGTTCCTCCTCACACAGCTCACTGACTCGGCTCTTGTCCCAAGAATCAAGAACCACCCTGAGCTCACGCCTGAGGCGTCGAACACCTATATTGTCCATGCCAACCACCTCGCCAAACCACCCCAGTTCCCCAACATCGAGCAGTGGTACCATTCCATGGTGGCCGCTCACTCCTCTCGGATCGCCAACACCAGCGGCCGAATCTTGTACACCTACGACACCGTCATGCACGGCTTCGCCGCCCATCTCACTGCCGACGAGGCCCGGCGGATATCCACCGCCCCTGGCGTCACCGGCGTGTACAAGGACAAGGTGTTCTACCTTCAGACCACGAGGTCGCCGGGATTCATGGGCCTCGACCCGCATTACGGCGCCTGGAACGAGACCAACTCAGGGGACGGCGTCATCATCGGCGTCATCGACAGTGGCATCTGGCCGGAGAGCGCGAGCTTCAACGACCGCGGGCTCGGCCCCGTGCGGCCGAGTTGGAGGGGCAAGTGCGTCGACGCCGGCGACTTCAACGCCAGCCTGTGCAACAACAAGCTGGTAGGCGCCAGGACCTTCATCAGCGCCCATGCATGGGGCTTGAGCGATACTGTCCTTTCCGCGAGGGACAGGGTCGGACACGGCACGCACGTGGCCTCGACGGCTGCCGGTGCGGAGGTCCCTGATGCAGGCATGTACATGTTCTCGCGGAGTACAGCGCGCGGCATGGCGCCCAAGGCAAGGATCGCCATGTACCGGGCGTGCGGCGACTACGGATGCATTGGGGCGGACGTCGCCGCGGCGGTCGAAGCCGCGGTGAAGGACGGCGTGGACATCATTTCCATGTCCATAGGGGGCCTTCGGGGCCTCTTCTACGAGGACGCCATCGCAACCTCCACGTTTGGTGCCGAGCGAAACGGCATCTTCGTCGCCATGGGGGGCGGCAACGAAGGCCCGGTAGAATCTACGGTGGGCAACGTGGCTCCATGGATGACCACCGTAGGCGCCTCCACTGTGGACCGGGTGTTCCCGGCTACCCTGACGCTCGGGAACGGCACCGTGCTCCCCGGACAATCCTTACAAACCACCGTTCAGGACACCGGCATGATCCAGCTCGTGTCCTCTGAGTGCGCCACGGAGTTGAAGAACTGGACGCGCGACAAGGTCAAGGGGAAGATCATGGTGTGCTTTGATGGATCAAGAAACGACGCATATGGCGTTCTCTTGCAGAAGGCTGGCGGGGCAGGGATAGTTGTCGTGCATCGTTCCGAGTGGTCTCCCAATGGTACCTCGGTTTTCCACTTCAGCCTCCCGGGTCTCACGCTCAGCGTCGACGCCGCCGAGAGGCTCAGGGCCTACATGGCCTCGGTGCCTAACCCCGTGGCCTCCTTCAGCTTCAGCCGTGAAACGATCATCGGAGAGAACCGGGCGCCGGTGGTGGCTGGCTTCTCGTCGCGGGGGCCCAACCCCGCCGCCCCCGAGCTGCTCAAGCCAGACGTCATCGCACCAGGAGTGAACATCCTTGCCGCCTGGCCCCGCGACGCCCCGTTGTCCATGGATCCCGATGGTGACGACGGCAGGAGAGCCGACTACAACATCGTCTCGGGGACGTCGATGGCTACCCCGCACGTCGCCGGCGTCGCGGCGCTGATCAAGAAGAAGCACCCCGGCTGGACGCCGGCCATGATACGGTCGGCGCTGATGACGACCGCCGGGACGCTCGACAACGGGGACCAGGACATCCTCGACAACGGGGCCACCTACCACCGCCACGATAGTGTCACGGCCGCGACGCCGCTCGCGGCCGGGGCCGGGCACGTCCGCCCGGATCTCGCGCTGGATCCGGGCCTTGTCTACGACACCGGCGCGCGGGACTACATGGACTTCCTGTGCGCCCTCAACTACACCACGGAGCAGCTGCACCGGTTCGCGCCTGACATGGCCACGTGCACGAAGACGCTCCCCGGCGGCGCCGCCGGCCTCAACTATCCGTCCTTCGTTGTGGTCTTCGACAACCGCACCAACACCCGCACACTGACGCGAACTGTGACCTGGGTGTCGGAGAAGGGCGCCGAGACGTACGACGTCAACATCGCGGCACCGGGGCGTGTGAAGGTGACGGTGACGCCGACGACCCTGGAGTTCAAGAAGCCGAATGAGAGGAAGAGCTACAGCGTCGAGTTCAGAAGCTTGGCGGGAGGAAAAGTGACGGCCGGGTGGGACTTCGGGCACATCAGCTGGGAGAACCAGAATCATCTGGTCAGGAGCCCAGTGGCCTTCCAATGGAAGAACTGATGGAATCAAGTGGAGACTTGTAAGAATAAGAAGAAAAAAAAGACATGGAGTGGTCTGATGCTCCTCCATTCTGTCCTCTGTTTATTGGTCACGAAAAATTCGTTATACTCTGTTCAAGTAGCGATCGATATACAAAATACTGTCAAGCCACATAAAATGGAGTGTCTCCGTTATTTTCTCTAGTAAATGAGGTAAAACAGGACTCAATCAATCCCACAAATTCTGATAAATATTTTTTTGGGACGAATTATCTATCTCTAGGAGTCGAAGAAAATACATGTTAAAAAATAACGTAATCATGAATTCGTACTACATTACAACATTTAATTGCGCGGACAAATTAATGCATGCCAAAAATCATGTCAATGAATGAATTTGTACTAAATTACAACTTTATATTGCAAGGACAAATTAATGTATGCCATATCTGCAGCCAATTTCTGGCTAGGCAACCCAGCCCCAACACTATTTAAACGTCCACAGATGAAAAAGTCATTCACAAAAGGAAAGCTAATCTGAGCAGAGTGGGGAAGTTTGTAGACTATGACCCAGACACTCATCAAACAGTGGGAAGCTTAGTGTGTCCTCAAAGCGTCTTGATCCAGAGAAAGTTATTGCAGCAGTGGAATACATCAGTGGATATGCTAGAAGTGAGCACTTCGCTAAGTGGCAGCTGTGATATTTACACTGCTATATCATTACTGGAATTCAACAATTCACTTGGCTGTAGCTATATCAATGTCATATTATTTTCTAAAGGAAGAAGTCCATTTTACTACCCTCAAGTATTCATGTAGTTCACTTAAACCCATAAACTATTTTTTGGTCTATTTTACTCCCTCAAACTATTTAGATTGGTCACATTCACTCCCTTATGAGACTTTTCTTTTTTGTATCTCTAGGTACACATCATTTTTTTTTGCGAATGGGGTACACATCATATTTGAGCGTAAAATTTTGTGAGATTATAGGTTAAAACATACCTTATGTTAGAAAAATGTTTAAAGATTTTTCTAAAACTTTTTTGTATGTGGAAAATGTGTAATACAAATTCAACATGTGAGATAGAATAATGCAAGAAAATATGTATGAAAAAATCTGGAAAAATTTTTCTAGGTTATTGTATGATGTCATCTACCATTGGACAAAATTTGAGCTTCAAATATAACCCATACAAAGAGAAACAAAAAAAAGAAAAAGTTCACTGGGGGGTGAATTGAACCTATCTAGATAGTTCGGGGGAATAATTCAAACTAAAAATTAGTTTAGGGGTTAAGTGAACTACATGGATACTTGAGGGTAGTAAAATGGACTTTTTTCTTTTCTAAAGTTGGAGAAGTGCAACCTGTAAGTGATGGTGAGTTATTGCTAAGCGTCAAGCATCAGCTGATTGCTTGGGATCCTGGCGGACGGACAACAGCGGCTTGGGGGCAAGTCGCATTTCAAGGAGAGGAGAATGTCAGGTATGGGCCGCCATCATGTGTGGTTTGGGCCGAAGCAAAGCCTTCTGGTGTTGTCTGGCTTGTGGACTACAAAAGGGAGGTGGCATCAGCAGAACAGGCATCAAATCAATTATCAAACAAGCTATGGCTCCAGTTCTTAATCTTCTACCTCTGGTTCCTCTCCTCTTCTAGCCGCCTCCTCTAGGGTTAGAGCTTTGACTCCATCTACTACTCTGATTCTCTGTACCTCTATCTCAGTTGCTGTGCTTAGCCTAGATCTCCCTCTCTCCGAGGTTGTGTAATCCCAATTTGTACCCAAGTGTTACTGCTATTTACGTCTATCAATGGAGGTTGCTAACACACCGGAGCCCGGTTCTCTTCGATGCTCGTCTCACAGCCGAAGCTGAAGGATGCAACCGGGTTCGCCGCTGAGGCCATGTAAGCCAGGAGCTTCTAGTGGGAGTTGACGCTGAGCGTAACACCAGGAAGGGTGGAAGGGGAAGGCCTCCGCATCATCCTGAGACCACTCGGCGGGATCCACGACAACCATTCCTGCTCCACCAGACTTCAACAATTAAACAGTAAAACTCACACACTCCAACGCACGCACACTCACACTTATGAATGTACATACGCAAATCCTACTCTTATGAATGAGTCAGCAAATCTTCGGAATAGAGGAAGTCACCACTGGCGCCTCGCTATCGATGGAAACGTAGCCTACCACTGAAAGCACAACATCGTTAAATCTTAGAAAATTCGCTCCCACGGGGAGTCGAACTCAGAATCTAATGTGCTACTGAAGCTTTTGTAACCATTAGGCTACAAGCCCTTTCGCCATTCCCTAATCATTTATGTAGCTCTAGCATTTCTTGTCACAGCTGCAGCAGAATTAGAGTATATATGTGGCACAGAGGGAGTATAGCTCAGTTGGTTAGGTTTTTTGTGGTGGAACCAACCCACCTAAGTTTAAGACCTGAACTTGGCACGGGTGTTACACATTTACAACTATTTATTTTTTCAGCAGGAGGCGATATCCCCGTCGACTGTTAGACGCCTGATGACTTGGTAAATCTCAAGATATGAGCCGGCCTAGTCTTTCGGAGGTGCTCGTAGGAGTAGAGGTTGCGGGTGTGTGTTCATAGGAGTTTATTTGTACGTGTTTGTTAGTCTCACTGTGTTTGGAAAACAAAAGAGTAAGTGACAACTTGGATTTTCGCTATGTAGAATATACAAACCGTCAAGCCCACATAGAATGGAGTGTCTCTGTTATTTTCTCAAATAATTAAGGTAATGCAAGACTCAATCAATCCCACAAAATCAGGATAAATATTCTTCTCTGGAAGAATTATCTATTTTTAGCAGTCGAATAAAATGCATGCCATCAATGAATGAATTTATACTAAATTACAGCATTTTTTTCGATGACAAATTAATTCATGCCAAAACTAACATCAGTTAATGAATTTTTAATAACTTACAACTTCTTTTGTGATGACAGATTAATGTATGCGAAATCCACAACCAATTTATGGCCAGGCAACCCAGGAGTAACACTATTTAAACAGGCAACCCAGGAGTAACACTATTTAAACGTTCGATACCATCACAATAGCAAAACACTTCATCATATATCAACATTGCAACTTTCATCTCTCTCGAAGGAAAATTGCTAGCCAACCATGAGAACCATCCTACTATTGGTTGCTGGAGCCATATCCATTTACCTCATAACCACACCCACCATAGCAGGGCACGTAGACATCAATGATTCAACCATTCAGGAGCTCGGGAGTTGGGCGGTGACGGAGCACAACAAGCAAGCGAACGATGGGATTAAATTCAGAAAAGTGGTAAGTGGGGATCAAACTGCGACTGGATTAGACATATACTATAATCTCATCATCGATGCACTGAACAAAGCTGGAAAGGATGGCAAGTACGAGGCAAGGGTGCAATATGGAGATTTGGGCCTCACTCATAGACTCTTAGACTTTAAACCGGCTAACTGAGTGGCATTGGAGGCGTGCTATTATCTGAATGTAATAAGGCATGTAAAGGTGCTGTTTTGACCAATGCATGTTATGGTTTCAGAAACTTAGCATTTATACTCCGTCCAGTCTATAAAAAATATGATTGGGTTACATGCAGTCTTACTAAATGTTGCTTGCTAATTTTGTCAGAGCTTCTCTCCAATCAAATACAGTTGTTCAGCACGGCGAAACATAACTTGATTGTCCAACCATCCATATAAAATAATTAAAATATTTACCATTCTTTAAAGGGGTCTGTTTAGAAGTAAAATCCACAATACATGATGTTTATAAAGTATGCGAACTTATATTTTATTTGAACAAAAATATTCTAAAGGTTTGAAGTGAATTCTATTTAGAAATAAATTGATTTTTTTCTTTGTGCTTTGCTGTGCACATATGTCCATTGGATTTCTCTATGTACAAATACAAACCGTCAAGCCCACAAAAAATGGAGTGTCTTCGTTATTTTCTCAAGTAGATAAGGTCATACAGGACTCAATCAATCTCAAAAAGTTGTGATACATAATTATTTTGGGAAGAATTATCTATTTTTAGCAGTCGAAGAAAATACATGCCAAAAGTCGTGTCAACGAATGAATTTGTACTAAATTACAGCTTTTTTGCGAGGACACATTAATTAATGAATGTCACATGAATGAATTTGTAATAAGTTACAACTTCTTTTGCGAGGACAAATTAACGTATGCCAAATCCAGAGCCATTTTCTGGCCAGGCAGGCCAGGCTCAACACAATTTAGTATGTAATAGTTCGATACCATCACAATAGAAAAACACTTCATCATATATCAACATTGCAATTTTCATCTCTCTTGAAGGAAAAATCGCAAGCCAACCATGAGAACCATTGGTCGCTGGCGCCATAGCCATTTACCTCATGACCACACCCACCATAGTAGGACACGAAGACATCAACAATTCACACATTCAGGAGCTTGGGAGTTGGGCGGTGATGGAGCACATCACGCAGGCAAATGATGGGATTAAAGTCAAAAAAATGGCAAGGGAGGATCAAACTAAGATGGGATTAAAACATATACTATGATCTCAAAATCGGAGCATTGAACAAAGATGGAAAGGATGGCAAGTACGAGGCAGAGGTGCTCTATGGAGATTTGGGGCTCACTCAAAGACCCTTAGATTTTAAATTGACTAACTGAGTGACATTGAAGGCGTGCTATTATTTGAATGTAATAGTCATGTAAAGGTGCTGTTTTGACCGATGCATGTTAGGTTTCAGAAAATTATCAATAATATATCACTCCCTTCAGTCTATAGAAAATACAGTTGGGGGTACATGCAGTTTTACTAAATGTTGCTTACTAATTTTGTTGGAGTTTCTCTCAAATCAAATACAAATGTTCAGCACGGCAAAAGAGAACTTGATTGTTCCATCGGCCAGAAAAAATAATTAAGAACTTTAGCATTCTCGGTAGGAATCTGTTTAGAGGTAGCGTCCACAATACATGATGTTTGTAAAGTAAGAAAACTTATATTTCATTTGAACTAAAATATTCTAATGGTATGAAGTGGATTTTATATAGAAACGAATTAATTTTTTCTTTGTGCTTTGCTGTGCACGTATTTTCATTGGTTAGGTTGTGATCAGATGTTGCCTGTGAGATTGAATACAACAATAAAACTCCCGTTAAGAAGTTGGATGAAGTAGTATAACACTTTTCATGTTACCTTCACGTCTCGGCCTTCTCCGACACGGCGGTCAGTGTGCCTCGTCGCTGGTGAGCTGGACGGCGAAGCCGCGCATGACGGTGTCGTAGATGTACAAGATTCGGTCGCTGGTGTTTGCGGCCCGAGGGGAGTGAGCAGCAACCAAGGAGTATGGCGAGGTGGTTGGCATGGACCATGTAGATGTTGGACGCGTGAGGCTTGAGCTTAGGATTGTTCTTGATCCTTGGGACGAGAGCTGAGTTGGTGAGTTGAGTGAGGAGAAGGAACACTGCTAACTGGTGGAAGAGCCTGGAGCTCATGGCCGCCATGGCTGAAAATACTGTGTGCTTGTGGTGAAGAATGCACGCCGGGTTGTTGATGGATTGATGTGCAAGAAAGTTTTGCTCACCACTCTAGAAGGATGTGTGAACTAGAGATCTACCCCGAGATGGCAAGTGGGGTTTAGGACACTTGTAATTTCGCCAACTTTATTCCAGATTGTTAAAGAACTAGATGCATTTATTACTTGGACGATCACGCTTGGAGTACTAGTATCATGTATGGTAGCATAACCTTGTTAATGCTAGTCCACTGGTAAAAACGTACCCCTGATCATTCACTTGGGTGACTTTATCTTAAAAGTTTTTTAATCCCATGACATGAGCCCCTTCAAAAGAAACAGAGAGAAATTCATCCGAGTTCAAACAAAAGTGCAGATATGAACTGAGCCAGTTGTGACATCACGCATGTTCAAAACGGAATCTGAAATGTGACAAATAGTCTGGCGTTCCAACACAATAATAGCACTTTTCAAGGCCAAACATGCATTGTGGAAGCTTGCACGTGTTGCACAGTGGTTGCTATGTTTGCCTTACCGTCCGAGTAAGAAATCCATGATGGGGTCTCAGCTAAATGAAGTTTTTCGTGCTGCACTGTGGATGCTATTTCTTCAGCATTTGGTCAAAAAGTATAAAAGCTCGTCATTTCTGCAACGGACCCTGGCTGTGATTTTTCAAAATTTGTCTGGCAAAATCGTTCGCCGCTGCGCGTGCAGTTTTTTGGGTGGCTCATGGTACAAGGGAGGATCCAGTGCAAGAGCAACCGGTTGAAGAAAAATATCGTTGAAGATGACATTTATGAGGTGTGTACACAAGAACACGAGAATACTGACCATATCATGTATGGCTGCTCCTTTGCACAGTCGTTCTAGGCTGCCATTAGAGTGGAACTACCAACCAAGCCAAGCACGACGAGGGCTTCGGAACTCAGCTGGCCGTCGCTGACGCGGAGCAAACACAAAAACTGCCAGGCCCTCCTCTGCTATTGGCAGCTCTGGAAGCATCGCAACGGTCGTCTTCCGAGGTGAAACTCCGTCGCTCCATGTGTGCTCTCTACTCCCGCAAAGAGGCCAAGCTGTGGCGATGTCACCTGCCGACGACGATGAAGTTGCTAGCGCCTGCTGTCGTTTATTTTCACCCATGTAGTACAACTCTTTCTGTCTTTCGGTGTTTCAAAATTTGTAACATATACTAAGCCATTGAGGGGCCTCCATTATCACTAGAGGCCTCGCGTCGGCAGCAAGACAAGCGGCGTTTGCTCTTCTTCAGAAAGATGAAGGGGCTTTGTTTCAACTGTGTTGCTCAAGATCACAAAGTCAAGTCTTGTAGAGACCCAACAAGATGTTGGTGCTTTGCATTTTGGTCATATCTCCTCTGAGTGCCCTTCTCGTCGCTCCGATGCTAAGCGGAGGTGTCGGGAGGATCCTTGCTTGAGGGGCGCTCCGACCCATGACAACAAAGGCGCTGGAGACATTAAGCGTGACCCGCCGTCGGTAGTCTACTAAAAGCTGTTGGATCCGATGGTTCTTGAGGCCTCACTTGTTGTCAACCCTTCCAGTGAAGAGTGCATGAGGCAGAACCAGCTCAGCATATGACTCCTTTGTTAATCAGAAGCGAAGCGGACCAACAGATTGGCCACGAACTAATCAAAGCCATGAGCAATTTCAAGCATAACATGATCCCCCAACAATCTCCTCCCATTCGGCCAATCACCTTGCCCAAGAAGGAAGCTTCGGTTGTGAGCCTGGAAGGCAATCGAGCTGCGGCCAAAAATTAGTTGCCAAGGGTGACTCGGGACATGCTAACCAAGAAATAGGTCTTTGTCAAGTTGGATAGGCAGTTGGGCTCTTGGTCCTTGTGGCGATTCTTAGACACCTACAAGAAGCTCTCAAGAGCGGGTGTTGGCGGTCATAAAACCAAGTTTTGACCACCAACCTACGGGTAAATAAATGCATGTCACCAAGATTCTGTGCATAGTAGATAGGATTAATGCTACTCCACAGGTTTTGGTGAATATTTGGATGCAGGAGGGAATTATGGAGGAAAATGGGCCCAGCCGGCAGAAAACACAGGCCGGCCGGCCCCACATAGTAGCCACAGGCGTCGGCCTTCCTCCAGTGGGCTGGAACCAGGCCCAAACCGTAGATTCAAGAGCCCAACCTGGAGAAGTTAACCGACGTTCTAGAAGGTGGGCCAAATGGGCCAAAACTTGGCCCTTACTCCTCTTCTGCCGCCCCCATGACGCCACCGACTAAAGAACCGACATCAGGAGTCGATCAGGAGCGTCCACAGGCGAGGCGGTGGCGAACCACCACAATGGGCGGCTGGCCGGCCCCCCTACTTGGCCGGCCGGCCTACCTTGGCGGCCCCGCCACTCCATCTTTTGCTATAAAATCCCTCAGGTCCTGAGGAGGCTATAAATACCCTCGGCTACCTCCAGAACAATTCGCACTAGCACCTTCACACTCACTCCTCTCCAAGGAGTCACTTCCACTTGTGCCACAATGTAGAGTAGGCTAGTTGGTCATAGGAGTTAGAGTAGGAGTGAGAGCTTCTCTCGAAGTTCCGAGTTTTATTCGGATATTGGGTAAGCTCTCTTGTATCTTTTCTTTTATTAGATTTATTTAATATAATTATTTTTTGTATTTATTTATTTTCTTATTTAATTAGTTTTTTTTTAGTTTATATTTATTTATTTAAGTAATAATTATAAAGAAATTCTTGTGTTGGCACCACGTCTGTGTATGGTAGGTCTATCTGCATGGGTTGTTTGCACCGCAAATGCTTACACAATCCACATAGATTTGTTATGCATGGTTGCCTTGCTCTCTTCCGGTGAAGTAAGTTATCTAGGATAGTTGCTTGTATGGTTCAAGGAATTATTTCTAGGCGTGAGTGTGCACCTAACCCCACGGAGGATGGTAGCCGCGAGTGTATGTGACAGCTATACCGGTCTCTGTAATACACCACGTTCGGGTTGGACAGGCAGGGTCTTAATTATAGCGGGTGGTTCCTTATGGTGGTGATCTTGGTTGCCACTATGACACATCCGTGCCCCGATGCACTTGAATGAATCTATAATGAAAGCTTAAGTAGATAGTTGTAACCCCTAGGCTGATACCCTTCTTCTCGTTGTCCTCCCAGTTGACTAGTTCTATCTCTTTACCTTCATATGAAATCCTTGTGTGTGTTTGCTTGCCACCCATCATATCTTTCATCTGTACCCATGCTTTGGTCTAGTCTGCAAGTTATAAATAATAGATAATTCTTTGTTAATTCATGATATTCTTAGCCTTGCTTCCCTGTGGAAATATAAATACGATACCCTTGAAATACTCCTGGGTGAAATGCTACAAACGGTGTTTCGTGCGCTTGCGGAGTTAATTTAATCTCTGTGCATAAGAAACGCCAACAAGCA